>JAVCKT010025941.1:0-13692 GCA_032273925.1 Rhynchotus rufescens
TTTTTTTTTTTTTTTTTTTTAAGAAATACAGCTGCAAACACTTAAAAAGTGGTAGAGTTTGCACTTTGTTTTTAGGTCACATCACAGGGCCTCATACGTGGCCTCTTGGCCTCTTGTTTGTGACAGTGACAACTGGATAACTCAGCTCGCAGCTTCAGACCCGGCTCCTGCTATTACACCTATCCCCCTCATATGTCTCTTGGTTATTCTGATAATGCTTAGGTAGTCCAGATCTAGGTCAACTTTTAATCTTTTTCTAAGGTCAACAAAATGTGCAACTTATGCTGGGGCAGAATTCTCTCTGTGTCACTTATTCCAGATACACTAGCGATATAGAAAACTTCATACCACAAAAGTGACTGTATTTTCTTTGAAAAGCAGAAATATTTGAGATAGGACATACAAAGTCATATAGCCAGGTAGCCAGTGTTTGGGGAAGCTGCATCTAAACTTAAGTATAATTTTACGGGATCTGTATCCATACAGAGATTAGTAGAAACAGGGACCAATGAATGTTCCTGGCTCAGCTGTGTGGTAATGTGCAGAACAAAAGACTTTTTCTTTCTTCTGCGCCACGTAATATTGCCCTCTCATCCCTACTATACAGCTTTCCACATCTCTACCATCGAATTCGTTTTAGAAGGACTCTTGTGAAACATCTTTTTGAGGCAAGATGCTTCAGAATTGAATTAAGTCTTTTTTTTTTATGTTCAGTTTTGCCTCACTTGTCTGTCCTTGCATAGGGGACTGTGAAAAAGCAAATACCAACCTCAGAACTGCTAGCAAATGACTTATCTGTGAACTGGCAATCCTGAGATTCTTCTCAGAACAGACGCCTCCCAGCCTGATAGTAATAGCAGGAAACAGTAACCTTTAATTACTAAGAGATGCCGGTAGCTGATGCTAATGGACTAGCTTTCTTTTTAGGCACAAGTGTGCAGAAATTGTATCACTGGTGGTCATTTCTTAAATTCACTTAAAGATAAATGAGTAAATATTTTGAGACTTGAGGAAATTCTGAAAAATAATAACCTGCAACAGTTTACCTGCCTAAACAAGTTTTCTTTCACTTCAGTTGCCTTCTACATTCTAATGAATAAACCTGGATGGAAACAATCTAACACTGTACTGCATCTCAGAGGAAATATGAAAAGAATTCTGTATAGAGAATAATACTTTTTGTGAGATATTAACTATATATTAACTACATAGAATAGTAACTGTAGCAATAGACAGCAATTTTAGAGGTATACTAGGCTCTTCAGAAATAAAGGTATTATTTAATTTGTCTCTTGTACGATAGTTCTAGTTCTGTGCTTTTAATGGTCATAGTCACCAAAATTATTTGCTGAGTTTTTTCAGACACAGTCTATATTTGAGACATATATACATATATACTTAAGACATCATGTATGATTACTTTGTTAGTCCTGTCTTTCTCATTGAAAAATAAAAGAAGGAACATTAGTTACTTTATATTTCAATGATTATTCACTCAACTTTAATGGTGTTTGAAAAGAATCATGATGAGGTCAGTAGAACTGAAATATTAACAGTGCACATATGCACATACCTGCTTTTCAGTGATCACTGTATTATCCTTTTCTTGATAAGATACTATGTCCTTTTGTACTAGTTTTTGCTGACTGTTAAGGTACCATTTATTCAACACTTGTATTTAATTTCTGGTCATATAGTTATGAAATACTTCTGACCTTGCAGTTGAAAACAAATGTGAAGACTCTAGAGTATGTATATATACAGCAGGGCTTGTGCCATAAATCTTTTATCTGAAGGTGTGACTTAGCTTATTCTGATTATTTATGAACTTCTGTTTATATTCTCTCACCAAAAGATTATTGATGAAAAATCCTGTTGGATTAAGTATTAGTGCTCAACAGATCATGGCTTGTGTGAGATTTAGTACTCCTCTTGAAAATATTTCACAGAGTACAAAATATTTCATAAAGTTTTATATTTCCTTAAGTGGGCCCACTATGAAATAGTGCCTGCTTTCAAAGTAAGGCATTAAGAAGAATTGACTTCCAGGAAATCCTTAAGAAAGAAGTGATCCACTTGCACGGGAGACTCAGCAAGCTGGTTGGTTTCAGTCAGTCAATTTTTAGCTTCAAGTTTAATTTCCAAGCCTTTCAACTCATCTGAGATGCTTCAGGAGCAGCTGCAGATCTCTGAACACCAGTGAGCTGCTCCTCAAAGGTGTCAGCATCACAGTCAGGAGGGAAGCAACAAGGACTAGTATTTTCCCTGTGCATCCTACCCTAAACTGGGAGAGCTGTGATGACTTTCTGATTTCTGGAGCTACTATAACACATGTTGTTAGTTTTCATTACCGATTGAGAAATGGGTGATGACAGCTTTGACACATGATAATTTCAGTAATCTTTCTTTAATTACGTAGTGATGGCTGTAAGCTTCACTACATTTTTTTAGACTAAATGCAGATGTTTCCCCTCAGTTACTACTTTTAAGCTCACTGTAGCTGTATGTGTATTTTTAAAATAATTAACTTGCAATATAGCTCATCTTCACTATTCTGTCTGACAAGCTATTTTAATGAAATTAATTCCATACTACGTAGTCTGCAGAGTTAATTGCTTTGTAGAAGACAAATTTGAGACTGTAAAGAAACGGGTGATCGAAGAACTCTGGGACTTCAGGCAGATTAGTCTCAACGACTCTATTTTTCTCAATTGACCAAAATTATGCAAAACATGACAGCATAGTTGCTGATCCAAAGTTGAAGTCTGTGGAAAGAGTCCCAATCAATTTAGTCTGAACAGGGGCCAGAAATACTGTAACAGACTTGGACATACTGACTTAATGCAACTTGGAAAATAATTCTTGCTTTTCAGAGTTATAAGGTCAAACAGTTCTCTCCCATTGAATTCTCACTTTGTCTCTCCATCATGATTTCTGATTTTTAAATTTATATCTTCATAGAGCATGCAACTAGATTATTTATATTCATATTCTGTAGTTATACACGGTATGTTTATTTTTATTTTGCTTGCAGAGACTTAGGATCTCTTATTTTCTGAGATTTTATAGTTAGTAAGTTTTCAAATCGGGTAATTTAATCTGGAAAATCAGGAGGAAAAAAGGTTGCATACCCTACTGATATTTATTAAGAACTGTTTTACAAATGCAATGTTCACAATGCAGAGGCAATTTCTAAAAAACTTGAAAGGGACTTCCAAAGAGCTGTTCTAAGCCTATTATGGACACGAATGGCATATACTATAAATAGCTACAAGCAGTACTTTGAGTGGTCTGTTTTATGCTTGTATGCAGCAGTGACCTTTCTTTGGATATGTTAGTGCTTTTCTTACTAATTCATGTCCTGTAGGACGTTACATACCCACATTCCTCCTTCATTGCAGCTGCTTTGTAAGCGTAGTGATAGATCCAAGCATAACCAAGTGTGTGGCACCAATTTAAAATCTCTCTGTTGACATGCAGAGTTCTGTTGCAGTGAGTAAATGTTAGGCAGGTGCTAAAATGTCCCTTATATAATTTTATAAATTTTAAAAAATGTTAAAATGGACTGCTTTTGCATTCTGAAGAAAGCTGGTCTTGAAATAAATAATGTTTATAAATGTTTAAAAAGTTTTTAAACATTTTTGTTAAAGTATGCAGTATGTATAAGCTCGCCCAAACATATAGGTAGTGCTTATTTATTTATACTCCATTAGTGATTCCAATGACTAAGTCCTGTTTATACCTAAAAATTACAAGATTGTAAGATTGGATGAGAAGAATGAAATCTGTTCCATGCATTAAAAAAAATTTGGAATGTTTTTTTTGAAAATTACTCAGTTCGTTCTTTTTGATCCAGTTGATGTCAATAATTATAGGTACATGATTCCTGAACCGACTTGGTAATTTCATCCATGAAAGGTGGTTCTGAAGCAGGAGATACTCAAAGGAAGTGTTTGAATTGCTGTTTGCAATGTTGTATATTGTGCTGTTGTCTTCCTCTTTAATATCAAGAAAAATGGCATTTATACTTCCAGTAAGCAATATTCCATGTGCCAATTAATCTTGTAAAAGCAACATCTCTACAGTATTTTCACCTTACAATTTTGTTGCTAACTCATAGTTTTCCTGGAAGTTGAGGTTTCAAAGAAACTACAAGAAATTATCAAACGATCTGGTGATTTAGATAACACTTTAGATTTAGATAACACTTGGAAATGGCATATTTAACAATTTTTCTCTATCATAGTCTTTTGTGCATCTCCTTTTAACCAAGTATGTGATATGACAAAATATTTTAAATCATTAAAGCAACGTTTTTGCAGTTCTTTGAGAAAGGAAAAAAAATAAAATCTATTTTGTAAAGAAGAAAGAAATTGTCAATCAGCAGAGCAGAACATCCCAAAGTAAAACATGTGACTGAGAAATTATGCCTTTTTTTTTCCTCTTTGTATTTAAATATTTTACAGCAGTTCTAACTTTGTTGTCTAGGTATTTATCTGTACCAAGTATCCACTCTCACTTATTTGATAGGCAGGATGTGAAATACCTCAGGTTTTAGCATATGATTATAAGATAAAAATATTTTAGTAACAATAAGCAATAACCATGTATTCTTAGAATCAGATTTTATGCAAAAATACAATACGGAGCATTTATAACCCTGTAAAGTAAGTTACAAATGACATTAATGTAATACTTTTACCTATAATGCAAAGCAGGTGTCTTCATCACTTTTACCCAGCAACTGTGTTCAGTCAGTGCTACAAATTTCAGGAAGAAAGTGTCATGTATGTTAGACTGTAAATTGTAGGAATATGTAATGAATATGTAGCTATTGTAAGCAGCAAGTCATTGTACACTGTTCTCCCTGAGGTCTTTCATCTTTGCCAGTAGTCAGAAGATGAATTACATAGGAGATCAAGACAGGCCTGTATTTTTCAACATTGTTTAAAAATATTGAAATGTTTTCTGAAAAGGTTCTCCTTGTTCCTTCACTCAGAATTAATAGGATTGCACTGGTCTTGTGCACTGTACTGAATTAGGGACATGTCTGTTGTCCAAGATATATGATTACGTGCTATGTAGTGAAGTTAATTAATGAAGAACTGCGGTATCTGTGATTCTAGCAAATTCTCCAGAAAGTGAAAACTGCCTTTGTATTGCATTTACTCCATCTTCTTGCTATTGAAGTCAATGGAAACAAAGTTGTGCAGCGGAAAAGTGGTGATAATAATTTTTTTGAAATCATTTTTTAAAAAAGCATTATTTGAGGGAAAAAAAGTACAGTCCCTGTCCTCAAGGAACTTAAAATCGCAAATCAAGATGCTGTTGTTTTCCTCTGTTTTGTGTTTCCATCTTTTCTTTGGTGTTTATCTCCCTTTACTCCTTCCAGTCTGGCTGCTATTAGCACTAGAGCTCTTTTCTTTGCAGCTGTAGCATTTAGAATAATCATCCTGCCTTTCTTCTGGGATTTACAACTGGGAACAACTTTATTTTTGCTGTAAAAAAGGTATTTACTGTAAAAAATATTGAACTAGCAAATATAGGGAAATTTGATGTGGCAGTGTTCTCATTTTTGCAATTTTTCCGTGTCAAAATTCCAGTAAACTGAAGCTATGGAAATCTGAGTCTGAGTAAAGGGTAGCTTTTCATCCACAGTTTAACAAAAACCTAAGCAATCTTTCATCAATGTGAGTTTGAATTCATTTGTAAGGTTTAGTTAAAAACTTCTGGCAAGATTAAAATATTTCAATCGTCAAAGGCCTCTTTTCCACAAACTAGAAAAACCTGCTAAAAAATATTTTATTTGTACCATATGTTATTGCCTTGGAAAGCTTCATTGATACTTAAGTTATGGCCAGCTTTTCTTCTTAGATATATATGTGCTTAACTGAAACTGTGTTCTGAAAAGATGACATTTCACAAATGAAATGGTGGTGTGGGCTAACGAAGCGCAGGATATGGAGTAGGTATGGGGATACTCTTCTTAGGACAAGCTGGGGAGAAAAAAAATCTGTTTAATTTACATCTCTTACTCGTGTTGAACCAATAAAAAGTCACGTCCGATGTGAGTACTGATACTACGTGATCAGCCAAAACAAAGTTATTGGGTCCCATAAGACCAAGAATAAGTCCAAGAATGATGTAATGTAGTACAGCAATATAAAACCATTTAAGAAATAATCTCTCACTGCACAACTTTATTTTTGCTTTAGTGATTACCCCTTGTGATTTTTCTTGGTGATTACTATGTGAGTCAAGGTATGATTTTTGCTTCTTGTAATCTAGAAGGATTTGAACTCTCAGGTCAAGTTTCACTGTCTACAACGTGAACACCAGTAGGAACTGATGAGCAGAGTCAACCTGCAGGAATTACCACAGAAATCTTTGGCAGTGGGTAGGGCAATAGAGAATTTTTTTCCTGCATATCGACTGCCAGTTTCTGTTGGCCAAAAGTGCATGCTGGATTATCCTGTTTAATAGCCACCAATCGGACAATTCTCTAGTAATTTTACAGTCTTTTTTGGAAATAATTTTTATCATTTCCTTTTGTGAATTTGTCCATCCTGTGACAAGAAGTTTCACTGTATGCACCACATGGAGAAAAATAGATGATTCGTTTTTCAGCAAACAGCCTGTTCCCTACTGACTTCACGAGGGGACCCATTACTACCAGTTCCCTATGGATTACATTACCGGGATGGGAGGTGGCCCAAAATTGCCTTCTTCCACATGGAGAACTGCAATTCCTGTCTCGTAGAACTGAGAGCTGTGGATGCTGCATCCAGGTGCTTAAATATCCATGTGTGCACACATGGCACACGGGTGAGGGCTCAGCTGCATGGAGAGAAGGGAGGTTGTTGGCTCACCCAGGCCTTAGGTCCAGGGCTCAGCCTTTGGTCTCAGAGTGGACACCTTGGTGTCACCAGTGGGGTTGGGACCTCTAGCTTTGTCTGGTCAGATGTGGATCTAGAACGATTTGACAAGACATCAGTTCTACCCTATGGCAAAATGTGCACATTTTTCATTTTCTATTAATACTTTCAGCTTCCTAACTATGCAGTTTTCCAAGTCCTGTGTTGCTGGCAATGCAACAGTGGCCATGATGTTCCACATTTAAAATATTAGCAGTTTTTATTTTTAATATTCAATTTGCCAAAGAAAGTGCTTGAAACCTTGCTTTTGTAACTGTGAAGCTATTCCGTATGCTTTCCCTCTTCCTACATTTTTTTTAAAGCTATTAATCCGATGAATATGTGTTAGGTCTGTGGGAATGCTTCTGAAAAAAAAAAGACAACTGTTGTATTTTTATCCCAAATATCACTTGTACTTTTTTTTTTTTCAATGTTGGTAATAGATCTCTCATGCAGCATCAGTACTGTTTGTTCAAGTAAGGAATGCATAAACAGGCATACGTTTCAGGCACTTAAATGTGCTTAAAGAGATTATGGGAATGTCTGGGTAGATAGTTTTATTTTGTGAATCTTGTTGTATTGGTGTAATTTGTGCAATATCTGTTAGTGTCCTCCCAGAATGAGATTTTTATGCAGAATTTTCAGAAACGAAGGAGCAATGTAGCTGAAAAACTAAACTGCAATGTCATTGAGGGAACTCATATAAAGTAGAAAAGTCAGCTTTTTAGCAGCAATCTTGCCTTTCATTTGTTTTAAGCCTAATACTGCGGCTGACTCTGAATAACAATAGTGCTGTTGAAAATAGAAAAGGGTCAAATTAGCAGCTTTTGGGCAACCTTCCTGGGAAGTCTGTGGACTTTATAGGCCGAGCTTGCAGGCTCCAGCTTCCAGGTGTCCCTGCTGGAGCAGGGGGCTGGACTGGATGATCTCTAGAGGTCCCTTCCAGCCTCAACCATTCTGTGATTGTGTGACCCGGTTTTCCTTGTGAAAATGGGCAGCCGACTGGAATGCGTCCCTCTCCTAACAAAAGTCTCTAAACACTGTTAATGGATCGATGTATGAAAATGAGTGTAATTTAAATGAGTCACTAAGAAGGAACTTTGCAGAACATTCTCATTAAAATAAACCGTGAAAGCAGATACTGTCTTTCATCATAAAATAACTTTTAAAATCACAACCCTTTTGAATTGTGAAAGCTGATATTATTTCGGGCATTTTTGTGTTGATGCTGAAAGAAGAATGGATGGTTTGAAAATCTATCCTGTAGTGATTTGTCCTAGACCTTATTTGTCAGATGTCTGGCACATTACAAAATAAGTCCAGATGTGCTGTATTCAGTGAGAGCCGGTTTAAGGCAGTATGCTAAAAGGGTACGGTTTTGTATACCTGCCATAAGAAAATAAGATCCTTGAAGAGAATTATGCTAATGCTGCCTCAGTCTCCTTGGGGAGCTGTTTGCAAAACAGCTTGCTCATAGCAGAAAAGCTTTTGGAAACGTGTATATGATTTTTTGTCTGCCAAAGATAGAGTTTTATGGTAATTAATTTGTTAGCTCTAGTCTAGAAATTTCCACTTGTTCTGTGAGGGCTAGTATGCTAGTACCAAAGAATAAAGCACTGTCAATACTGAAAAGATTGGGGATATTAAATGGAGCAGCAGAAAATAAAGAACTTAATAGACCAACAAATATCCATTTGGGGAATAAAATATTTTTTGTTTTTTTTCCAGAAGAAGTCTTTATGCATGGTTTCTTCTACTGTTCATGAAAAAAGTTAAGCACAGGAGGAAATATAAATAATTTATAATCCTGACTGAAAAAAGTAGGAAAGAAATATTAAGAAATGTATCTTGTGCCTTAGATAAAAATGCTTACATCTAGTTGGTTTGAAAATATAAGGCTTCAGGCAACCTCCTTAATGAATTTATTTTAAAAAAAAGTGGAAAAAAACCCCAGCTGTTTAACATCATCCAAAAACAAAAATAGACAATGTTATTAGTCAAAGCTACAGAAAGATTTTCCAGAAACTGTGAAACCATGTTCCCTTTACAGTTAAATACATAATATTTGCCACGTATTATCAAAGAATGGAAGATTTATTTAAGTTGTATAAGTTGGGATAAAACCATATGTTTATACCAAGTTGGTTTCTGTGACATTCAGGTGTCAGTGTAGGTCCCTAGGGTGGGTGCCTGCAGGATTGGGGCAGATGCCAGGCTGGAAGGTGGAGGGCAGAAAGAGATGTTTGAACTGGAAAGGAGTGCAAGGAAAGGATGGGTAGGACAGAGGTGTTTAAATAATACACTAATCTCTCGTAGCTGATGGGCTCACTGGATCATGTAGTTCCTAAGCACAACCTCAGCCCAAGGGAAGCTTGGAAGGCATTTGAAGGAAATGAAATAATTGAGAGAATTAATAGAAGAAGTCAGACTGATGTCCCTGGACAAGCTAAGGAACTAGTCAGGCTTGTAATAAACATAATTAAAAAAAAAAGGTGAATAAACATTATATGAAATTTGTAGAAGACCAAATTAATTGGTTCTGTGGAGTAATATGGTCTAACTCATGTGTAATGACAGAAATTTGGGTTTTGGCTATTTTTTTGGCTATTCCGATTACAAATTAAATACTGAGTCTTATTGGTATTACAGCTGAATATATGATAAATATGAACCATTTAGGCTTTCTGAACAGAGGAAGAAAAGAGAATCTAGAACTGCCACCTCCTTTTTTATTTCATATGAACCAAATATTGTCTGAAAGTTTTGCAAGGGACATCCCCAAAGGCATTTTTTTTTTCCTGGACCAGTGAATCATGAATTATTCCATAGCATTTATTCTGTTACTCCCAGTGGGTGGCAATTTTCCCATTTGTAGTAGCTCCAAACATTGTGTTTCCCTTAATGGCAGAAAAATTGCATGACAGTTCTGTTTCATATTAAGTTTTGATTAAAGACAGGCATTTGTGATAATTCGAGTTACAAGATACACTTCACAAAAATTACATTTTTATTTTGCAAATGGAATAAAACTGTTTCAGCTCATGTTTTAGAATAAGAATACATCTTTTGATAATTATAGTAAGATTTCTGTGATGGCTTATTTAGTGCTATGTCACCCTAAAAAACAGAACTTCCTGTGAAAAGTGTTTTATTACTCATGATGGAAAAAATACCCTGCTCAGATTCTGAAGACTTATACTGCATGTGTAACCTCTCTCTGTTTGGAAACAAAGTTCTTAATACAATTACAAAACTTGGTTTGACTTTTAACTTAGAGTTAGGGAAGAAACTCAGCATAGCTAAACTCCTTTTTAACCTTCTCCTTTGGGAAAGTGCAAGTAATTCTAATTGGCATGACCAGGTGTTATACCATGTATAAGGAAGTAATAGATTGGGAGTACATATTGAGAGGGAAATTTAATTTATTTTTTTAGGCATGCTGGACTTGATCCTACAGAAATTAGTCTTTACAATTGCTGAACCATGGAAGCTGTATAGGAAAGTAACTCTCATGGGGAAAAAACTTTTTTTTATGACCAAATTAGCCACTTCATTCCCCTTCTTCAGTGCCAAATGACATGTGGTGAATAACTGTGAAAATCCCCACCCCATGTACTCTGGGAATCACCCAGATTAGGGTAAGCAATAGATTCGTTCTTAGCTGTGTGAATGCCAGTGAGCTATACAGGAATTTTAACGGTCTGGAGCTGGTCCCACTGAAATAAAGGCCTAAATTATATTCACTTAAGCAGAATCAAAGAAAGAGAGAGAGAGAGAGAGAGAAAGAGAGAGAGAGAGAGAGAGAGAGAGAGAAAAAAAAGAAGGAAGGAAGGAAGGAAGGAAGGAAGGAAGGAAGGAAGGAAGGAAGAGGAAGGAAGGAAGGAAGGAACAAAAGAGAAGATTATGGCTTAGTGACTTAATTTTACTATTCTTTGAATTTTATTCCTTTTTGCTATTGAAATGAAGATAAATTACTTGTATCAGTGATTCCTTTTTGGCAAGAATGATCAATACAGCTCAGCAAAATGTTGTATTTTTCCTCTTTGGCATACTTATATGATCATAAATAATTCTCAGGATTGTGTGTGTGTGGAATAGTCCCCTGTCTGCCCTGACACTAGCACAAAGATATAACCACAGATGGCTTTAATGTCCCTTCAGTAGAAAAGGTTGCTGGTCATTAGTATTAGTATTAGAAGGTCATTAGTATCTGGAAGGCAGGTGTCAACTGCAAAATAACTGTGCTACCCTTTCCAAGCCAGTGTTGCACAAATGTGATTCTAAAAGAAATATGTCATGTGGTTCCTATTTGGTACTTTCATGTTGAAGGGAAACCTTGGGCAGGTTACTATATCCCTGGGTTTTCATGTTTTCAGATGAAACTTTTTTATTTTGATGTTTTTCTATTTTCTGCCCATTTTTGAACTCTACTCACAAATGTTAAATTTGTAAGGACTTTATTTTTCAATATATTGCTTTATGGAGAAACTATTCTATATATTTTAAAGCTTTTATTTCTTTCTTTCTCTTTTTTTTTTTTTTTTTTCCCCTTCCCTGCAGGGAATTCCTGGAATCCCTGGAAATCAAGGAGCAAAAGGACAAAAGGTATTAATAATAGCTTACACCGCAATTACAACCAGTGCATATATATACATGTTACAAATATATGTATACTGTTTCCAAACTATGGGTTCTGTTTGCCCTGAAGGAAGCATATTCAGAGTGGTAATATTTGAAAATATCTCATTTAGTCTTACTTTTGTGATTCCAGGAATGCACGAGTGAGTGAAAAAAACAAACAAAAATAAACAGCAAAATCTTCTAACACTTTGAAAAATATTTACAGGGTGAAATTGGACCACCAGGGCAACCAGGAGCAAAAGGATCTCCAGGGGAAATGGTAAGCAATACTGATGTTAGATCAGGAACTACAAATAATTTTATGTCATTGCATTCAGCACACAGAATGAATATTCCCTGTCAATGGGAAAAACAAGGTAGCTCATTGATATATGCAAGTATTCTGGTGAATGACAACAGGGAGATAAAGATACTTGTTTGAAGGTAGAGTCCAGATTTATCCATGATTTCTATTTGTTCATGTTGGTCATCAGCTTTCTAACATCTAAAGAGACAAAAAGTACAAGATTCCTATAATTACTTTCATAGCATTGTTTTGATAAATAAGTCTAACGTGAACATATAAACTAAAATATTAACACAGAGCTGACACAGGAAGATATAAAGCATTTTGCAAGAAATAATCTTGGAACATTAATCATTCAGTCTATCTGAAATGGTAGGAAAATTAAAGGAAACAATTAAAAAATCCTGGACTAAGCAAAGAGACTTAAATAGTAGCAAGGGAAAAATACTCCGGACAGAACTTCTGAAAAATCCTTAGGAATAAACATATGAAGAGGAGACTGAGCAGCTTAGAAGTGGAAGTCTGTTTTGTGGGTGCAGATGGCACTGACCTTTTTTTTTTTTTTTTCCTGAATAGGGAAGCTATCCTTAGAAGTTATTATATTTCATCTATCAATAACAGATGAGAAATGGCAAATGTAGATTGTTAGTTCAGTGGCAACTTTGAAGTTTGGAGATTTTGGGTGCAAACTGTTTTCTCTTCTGCCTTTACTCTTACTTTAAGCCACTTGCTATTTTGGCATCAGGTGAGAGAATATTACTATGGATTCTTGGATTTTGGAGATTACTGACAGAGATTGTCCTATTCCCTTCTATCACTTTGCTGTCTCCTAATTTACCTATCCCATCTTCTTTCAAGATCTTTCCTTTTGCAGATGCTTCATCAGCAGAGCATTTTCTTTTGCTCTCGTGCCCTGTCAGACCTGATTACCTCCATTCCGAAAGAGGAAAACTTCTCTGTGGCTGCTTTCCAGTGCTGAAATGGAGGGCCGTGAAAGGCTTATTTTGAACATAAATCCATGTTTGTATCTCTGAGATCTAATGCAGGACAATGAATGGCTCTCTGAGAGAGGACCAACTGGCATTTCTTCACAAAATTCATTTATGGTGATTCCATTTATCAGGTCTTCCTTTCCCACCTCTACCTCTGCTGTTGAGCACTGCGCAACAACTGTCCAAGTCTGGTCTGTATAAAGCAAGCATACTTGCAATCTTAGAGGACTTTTCCTGCCCTCTATAGACCTCTGGAAAAAATACATTTCCTCAAGAACCAGTTACTACAATTCTCTGTCTCGCTGTTGGCAGAAACATTACCTGAGAGGGTGACAGTGCAAAGCATGACTTCTCTCTCTATCTTTCCACCTTATCTTTAGCATAAGCATTCTCTACTCTTTGTTAACACTTTTGGTCTCTAACCTCTGATTTTTTTTTTTTTTGACTGTCAATAGAAAATTTTACTCCCTTCTTCCTGAACAAACCTGAACAAGATACTCAAAGCGGGGCTGCAAATATAGCAAATATAATAGAACCTTGTGGGATTTCAAAGGATATCTACTTAGTCAATAATTCACCAACCATTCAGCTTCATATATTCTTTAGATAAGTAACATCTGGTTCTCTAATACACTTGAAATAATTTATTAATGTTTCCTATCAACTTATTTTTTGACATCTTTTGTCACCTGATAAAATAAGTAGGAAGTTGATGCATGGAATATATGAGTATTTTTTATATCATGAGGGAATTTTAACCAGAAAGGATAGTGAGATTTTCCTTGTGTTAGTCACGCTGACTCTGTTCCTTCCAGAAAAAAAAAAAAAAAAAGAAGATGGAAAACTTGTGGATGCACTA
>JAVCKT010025943.1:0-11958 GCA_032273925.1 Rhynchotus rufescens
CTGGAGAGAAGGTCCTACTTACATTCTAGACTAGCAAATGAGAGGCATCCCATACATTTTCTTTTGTAATTTTACAGAAAATGAATTACATGGTGTCACTCTCTACTAAGTTGTGTATCACCAAAGAATAATTTCTACAGAACCCAGTGGCTTAATACTCCACATTAATTCTGCAGGATTTTCCATGAGAAAGAAAAAAGGCAAGCTAAACTGCATACTTAGACTATTTAAATATGAAAGAGAGACTGCGGGTTTTTTGGGGCCATGTCTCAAATTATTTCCCTCAAAAGCTGCTTAACGTCACCTGTAAGAAAGTGCTGCAAAACCTTCAAAGGCCTGTCCAGCCACATGGAGCACCAAGGAGAGCAGGGGACACTAGTGTAGGAGACAACTTAGAGCACTAAGGACTCCCTTGTGCAAAAGAGAGGGCTACCCAGCAGACACAAAAAAAATGCATCAAGGAGAAAAGACAGGTTCAGTCACTGTAGCACATATACATGATGGGACCCCAGATTGGTGGCTCTCTGGCCACCATAGCCTGTATGTAGGTACAGGGGTAGCAGAAAGAGCAGTGGGTGCAGTGCAAAGCACAGTGTTCACTGCCCTGATTTGCTGATGGTTTGCTTAATGCACCAAAAAGTTTACTGGTTTTTCCTCACTTTTCTGTGTCTGCAGCACATGCAGCCACCATCCCCTCCTGGGAGGCACCGATGATGCAGGACAGGGAAGCACCAATTCTGCTGCTATTAAACACAACAAACAGGCAGGCATTCCAACTCCGGGAGAACCAGTAGCTGGGAAGGCCTGATCATGGTATGCCAGGCTGTTCAGTGATGCCCTATCTCCCAGGAGAAAAACAATCCTTGGAAAATGGTTGGGAACTGCGCAGGGGTCTCTGTTTTGCCTGTGACGTGACTACAGACAAGCACAGCAGCAACGGCTCGTGCTCTGAGGCTGATTGTGCCTGACTTTCTGTGCCTGCACTCGATGGATGGAGATGATTAAAATAAATCTGAATGTTCTTTGGCTCTTCCCTGCACCGGGGATGCTGATAAGCAGCGACAGTTGCGCCACTGCTGTTCGGGTTGATGGTGGATATTGGGGGTGTAAATGCAGGGACGCAGCGGCAAGTGTCACTTCAGGCAGCCCAGCTCTTAGGAGCCTTTTGGCCTTGAATATCCACACTGTCGTACAACAGCAATGAGGATTGCCATGGTGGAGGCTTGGAAAATGAGAACATTTGTGTGATATCAATATCTCCACCTGCATCATTCGAAGGAGATGTGAGTTGCTTTGCTTTGGGAAGATGGAGGAAAGACTGGTACAGGATTGCAGCAAAGGAAGAGCCCAGAGTTTCCTCCCGATGCCGTCATTCTTCAGACCTGCACAGAGCTGCAGATGCCACCAGAGTGAACCTACAACTTGCTAGCCAGCATCGCCCCAGCTCTGTCCTCCCTCATCTCCTCTTCTCTTCACTTAACCATGAAGCACAGCCTCACCTTCACTGCAGAGCCAAACAGCAAAACAGCACCTAGAAATTCAATAAAAGCCTGGCAGCCCGTGTTTTGCAGCCACAGTGTATGCACCGGCTGCCAGGGGCCCGTCCACGTGTGGCCACAGGGACTGCGGCTCCGGCAGGCACCGTGTCCGCAAGGCGGCCAAGCGCTTCCCGGCGCTACCATCACACGGGGATATTTGGGCTGAGGCAGCCGACCACTGGTGCTGTCAAACCAAGAACAGAAAAGCGGCTCCCAGACATCCTGGGGTTTGTTTTCAAAGCCCCAGTCGCAGGAGGCAGCAGCTAAACTGACATGACCAGCAGGGAGGTGGTTGTGTTCCCAGTTAAAAAAAATAGTAATAATAAAGCCATTTTCCTGTCTTCAAAGGGACAGATCCATTAGGGCACTGTATTTGCAGCAAGATGCTCTCTCTCTCTTTAGATGGAGAGAGCGTTTTTAGTGAAATAGTTCCCCTCCTAATGTCAGTGCCATATGGGACACTGAGCAGCAAAAGGAGACTGGAAAAATGAACTGGTAAGTGAAGGTCAGCACATTTTGCTTCTTCAGACTTCAGCCTGTGGTTATAGAGAACGAACAGTATTAATGTGAGGTCCAGCACACCCAGGTTTGGCAAGGGGAAGTGACCAGTGGTATTTTGAATGTTTTACATATCTAACAGCAGATGTGAAGTATAAATTTTACTATTCTTTGCCATGAGATGTAACATATGTTACATCATTATAGCTTCTTTCTGTAGACGTTGAAAAAGAAAATGCACCGTTTCATCCCTGCTGCCCTCCTGTGTCTCTTTCCCATACGGAAATACATTGCTTCACCCAAAGGGCGGTTCTGTGCTCTCCCTTCATCTTTGTCCCCAGGGCAGGAGCCTAGTGCTCTGAGCTTGGTCCTTGGGCTTTCTTATTGTCCCCTCATTCCTGCTATCTGCTTTGGCTGTGCCATTTCAATGGCTATTTGGGGCTGTGTAATAAACCACGCCAGTGAAATGATTTGAGCTGGGAAATACCAGGCTGAGGGAGGAAAAGTGCACATGGCAATGTATGCCAGAGCAGAGCAAATAGTTTCTTTTTTTCTATCCATTTTGCAAAAGTGACTTAACTCTTCTGGCAGGCAAGCTTGGGCACAGGGTTGGTGCTGGGCAGCAGCCGGGCAGATTCCTGGGCTCTGGGTCCTCGGATGCAGGGCTGGACGTGCGGGAAGGTCTGGGGCTGTGGCCAGCAGTGCTGACTTGGTGCGGTCAATGAGCTGATGATCCCTGTCCCAGTGCAGTACTGGGGCTCATCCCTCCCAGCCGGCCACCAGCAAGGCTGGATTTGGAGGTCAGCGTGAGGAGAGCCTCCGGTGACACGCGGCCATGAAGCGCAGCACTGCTTGGGTGGCAAAGGACAGCACAAAGCTGTATAAATAAATATCCCAGAGGAGTGAGGGTGATAACGGGTCTCATCATTCCTCCACGCATTCCCTTGCCTTGCCAGATGCCCCTAGGCAGTCCGGGGTCCTGCACGATGCCTTCCACCTTCCTGGGTGTCCCCAGGCAATGACCGCGGTTGTGGCAGCTCTCCACACTCACAGCCTGCTTCGTTACCTCCACTTTTTTCTATGCCTTTTTAGCTTCCCTCTCCCCTGCTCCAGGCTTCTTTTCAAATATCACTAGCTACACAATCCCACTGTAATGAAAAGGAGAAAAAATAGGAAAAGATGATAATTTCTGACCAACCAGAAAGCTGGCATATCTCTAGTTATAACAATAAAGGGTCTTTGGTCTGATTTGGACAGATGTCTTCCTTTAGTTAGGACAAAAAAAAAAAAGTGACTGTTTCAAAGCTGATTTATAATTCTAACTGAAGTCCAGAATCTTAAACTCTCTCCTACTGTTTCCCTCCATCTGAACTATGTTTGGTTGTGTGCATAGCAAGGAATTAGGGTCAGAGGTAGGTGTCAGAAGGAAGAAGGATAAATTATTTCAAAAGCAAACAACACTAAATGCTTGATTGTTTCTTTTTTCTTTCTCTCTTTTTTTTTTTTGTTATTTTTGTTTTTTTAATCCAGTGGGTTTTGTAGACTGCTAAAAAGGCCCTCGGTGTATATGAACAGGACAGACTGAAACCACCAGTCTATATCCTCCTCTTTTCAGATGCTTCCTTTTCTTGCTGTCAGTCCAAGCAGAGGAGAAGCTGCCTCCCATGCTCCAGGCCTCTGTGCTGGAGAGGACTGCAAAAAGAAACTGCCACTCAGTCATGATAATGGCAGCAACACATAATCACTAACGTCCCCTGAGCCATTCCCTGCATGCCCAGGGCAGCTCTGCTTTCCACAGTGGATGTCAGTGCAGCTCTGGGACTGCGCTTTACTGTGTCTGGGATCACTCCTAGGGGGTTCCCAAAAATCTCTCTCCATTTTCACAACCCACATCTACCTGGCACCTTCTCATCCAGCTCGCTCCTAGCAGAGCAGCAGAGCGTGCGGCTTTGCACAGCCTGCTTCTACCACGTGCCCTCTCCATCTATGGCAGCTGAAAGCTGTGGAGAGCATCAACTGTTCTGGAACAAGGTCCATCAGAAATAAAGCCACCCTCTGGTCTTCTGACTGTCAACAGCTGTTGCTTGTTTATGCTTCTTGCAGGCATCCTCCACGGAAATACCATTGTTTTGAGTAGCCTTAGTGCCATGTGTCCTTCAGGACCATGTCCTTAGGTAACTCAAAGCTGAGCTGCTTGGCAGAGGTTTGTTTCATTCACTATTTCATTTCGAGCAAGCCAGCTGTGTTCAGCAGGAATGAATCCCTGGAGACCAAAGCAGCCAGTTTCCAGCAGCCCATCCCAGATACTTTGAAGGATGCAGTTTCCCACAAAGATGAGGACATTCTCTGCTCCTGAACTGAACTGGGCTGCCCTAGTACACCAGGCAACAGTGGTTCTGGAGGCATTAGGGTGCTGGGAGTTAAAACCAAGTCATTAAACTGACTTGGTGCCACAGACAGTCACAGTGACACAGACCTGGTCATACCAAGCTGACCCCTGCACTGCCTTCAGCTCCCACATGTCCTCACTTGTGTGTGTGGATCTCCATTATGTTACTCCTGTTCTTGGACTGGCCTTGGTGATGGTGGAGGTGGAACGGGCTGGCTGCTCCACCCAAGGGCCTTGGGCTTCACCAGAGCCTTGAAGATGGAATAAAAGCTGGCCCTGTGTAAAGGCCTTTCCCTGAACCTGCTGAAGCTCTTCAGTATGAAGACACTTTTCTACATCACACAGATGATTTTTTCCCTCTTCCTATTTTTTCCCAAGGTTTCATAGTTTTGATAAACAAATATAACCAGGCTGCTGAGGGATGAAAGGATCAGAAAGATTTTAATGACTGTGGGTGATTTTAGATGATATGTCTATTCTGTATTTCCCGGAGATACTGAGAGGCCACAGTGTTCCTGTATGGAACATAATAGATATTGTATAAACGCAGCTGCAAACTGCAGGTTAACTGTGAGCGGAGCAGAGACGAAGAACAGAGTTTTGCTTGGGCAAGAGGCACACCCTCTGTTTTGGCAAGGAGCAGCTCAAATTCTTACTCTGATTTACACGAGTTTAGAGACAAGGCTGTATAGTGCTCTTGAAGCATGTGGTAGTATTTAACTGTAAAATACTTGGAATCAGCTTCAAGTACTGCATGTGGGGAGATCAAAGCTAATAAACCATATATTTTATATAGGGAATATCTGTGATGAAGAAACAAATTCAGTTAAGCAATAGCCCAAGGGGGCAACCTGGTTCTAAGACAAAGCCCGAAAGGGTTGTATTCCTTTGTTTGTTTGCTTCTAGGGAAGATTGTTTATTAGATCCACCATTTTCATATAAACTCTGCAAGCTCTCGTGTACTTTGTCTGAACATATTTGGGCTCTCAGAGCCGAGGGTTGCAAGTAAGATAGTGGATGAGATTTTGCTCTCCTTGGGCCTGCTGCTTCCTTGGCTGCGCTCAGAAGACCCCGATCCCTCTCCCAAGCTCCAGTGGAGGGAAGGGAGGGGGCTGCAGTTTGGCTGGCAGCCAGGTAGCTTTGCTGCTCAGACAACAGTTTGGAAAATGCCTTCCCCACAGGGTGGTCTGGGTCAGTAGCACTGACTTTGGCCACATCGTTCTGGCAGTGGAAGAGGGAGAGGAAAACCTTTGCTTGGCTGTTTTGGGTCACATCTAACCGTGATCTGGCTATTCCCAACAGAGCGGGCAGCCTGCAGCGCCTGTCCCAGGGAGCCTGGAGAAGGCCTTGGTCCCCCTGCACCCCGCAGAGCTGCCGCTGACCTCCTGGCTCTTGCGAGGGAGGCCAAACCAGCCTGCAGAGTCCTTCTTGCCTGGCCTCACTGCGTGCAGCACTGGCTGCTGGTCACACATCTTTTCCCTTCACTGTGTGCCAGCAATGGCACCGCTGCACACGGTGCTGCTTGTGCCGCTGTCCCAGGGCAGAGCTTCCTCCAATGACCAGGGACTAGATGGGACAGCAGAAACCCTCACACCAGCCTGGGCAGGGTCCAGCACCATGGCTGGCTGCTGCTTGTGGCAGCAGTGTTGGAAAGGACTGGCACATCGACACATCTGCTCCAGGTGCTGCATGACACCTTACCACCCTGGCCACCGGGCCCACAGGTCTGTGGATCCCTACAGCATGGACAACCCTGGGAGATGTGCCACTTCCCAGCACTGGGATCAAGTCTTAAGCCATGGGTTTGCCATCAGGAGATCCTTTGAAGTAGGAGAGTTTGGGGTAATGGTTCTCTCTGCTACCTTCTTCTGGGACCTCATCTTTCCCTCTCCCTTCTTTTTCTCTCTCACCTTGTATGGTTTAGCTTTTATGTCTTGGTTATTTATTTTAAACTAGCTCTCCAGGGCTGCCCTGTGTGGCTATTTTAGTCATTTCCTCTAGCAAGTTCCTCCAATTGTTCGGCTGGCATTGTGTGATTCACTGAGCCACGTTTCCGCCCACGCTCGCTCACAGCTGGGAAAAGTCTCCTGCTAATTTTCCTTTGTTAACCAAAGCATCCTGAAGTAATTCAACCTTTAGCACTGCAAAGGCCAAGCTTAGCGACTGCAGTCCTGTGCTTTGCAGGTGCCTATGTCTCTGATTAGCGCACAGTAGATGACAGTAGCTCAGTAGAGCAGCACAGACAGCGTGAAACCAGGCGGGCTGAACTGCTGGCGCATTTCCTGTTTGCAGTTCAGTACAACCTCTTGGTGCCTTGGGCTTTTGCTCTGTGTTAGACAGACACCTTTAAACCAGAAAGAGACTTACATCCACAACCTTGCTCCACATATTTGCTTCCAGACACCAAATCTACCAGGAAACATTACTTTTCTGCCTAGTCCTTTCTCTTGGTATCTCTGGCTTGGAGAACACCTTCTCACTGTACTGGTTCTGTGTGACAAGGGCCAGCCTGGCAGCTGCTCTCAGCTGCACCATGTGGCCACATGTCACCGCATCGGCTCTCTTCTTCCCTTGGGAGCAGCAATGAGACACACAAGGGAAGATGTGGCCTCATCTGCAGGACTCCTGGAACAGGTTTAGAGAGTCTATTTAACCTAAAACACATTAAATAGACTCCTAAAAGAGGATGTCCACTCTACTTTACAAGAAGAATGACTGATGGGTCAAAAGGAATTTTCCTAAGGCCGTGCACCCTCAGGTCCTCAGCATCCTCTGGACACTGGTGCTCGACTCATGAGCTGCATGTGACATTCATGCTTCAGGGGCCTGGTCAGTGAGAGCTCAGGTCTGAGGAGCTGCACAAGGCAGATCGCAGAGACAGACTGATAAAACCTTGCTGAGAGCCAGTCCAAAGTGTCCTCACTTAGTGGCATCCCAGGCACTGCAGCTCTTCCTGCTCTGGTCCCTTTGCAAGGACAGTTGTCTTCAGATGTTTACTATCAAGCAAAAAAAAAGGCCTAGATATGGGTTTGAGGTGTATAATAACAAATAATTCACTTGCACATAACTAAGAGGAGACAGACCTTTGTCACTAGGAAGAACAGACTATAAAGCTCAAACCTGCAAGTCTGTACAAAAACTAATAGGAGGGCACAGAGCAGAAAACTTTTGCTAATGCTGGTGCTTGATGTTCTCTCCCATTGCTCCACTGATGAAGAGCAGCAGGAGGTAGCAGGAGTTACCGGCAACACAGTGCGGTGCATAGGAAGGAGTGGAAGGCCACACACTGCATCTGGGCACCATATGGCTCTGGGAAAAGAATGAGCACACCTGGCCAGACACGTTAGCTTGACTCCAGTGCAAATGAACTGTTACAATATGAGCAATAAAAGCATCTAAAATATACACAGGACAAGTATCTAAATATATGTGACGTGTGAGAAACCTTAAAGAATTAGTTCATCTTCTATGCCTTTCCATCACATTTCTTTTCTTCTGTTTGTTTCCTTTGGTTTGGGTTTTTATTGTTGCCATCTTAGAATAAAAATGCTGGTTTTGTTCTGAAGCACCAGGCTAATGTGGAACTAACTTTTCTGTGCCCTCAACTACAGAAAACATCAGAGAGCTTCAGTCAGGCAATTCCACCCTTTGATTATATTGAGTGATAAAAATTTTCAACTTCATGCTGTGCAAGACAAAATAATCCTCAGGCATTGTACAGCAACACTGTCCCTATTCAAAGAAGCCTAGCAACATGCTTGTAGATATGTTACATCTGGTGCCATTTCATCCACTGGATGCCCAGGATTTGGGTGCCCAGGGCGGCTTCCCACTCCAGAGTCACCCGTCATGCATGTGTGTGTGGAATAAAGTGCGGCAACACAGACACCTGTGGAGCAAGTCCATACTCCAATGCCAAAGCTCGTGCACAGGCTCTCATGCACAGGCTCCATACAGCTCCAGAATATCTACCATTTCTCTCCCATTACCTGCTGAGGAGATTGACTCAGCTGACATTATTTTTACTATCTGTTAGGTTTGGTTTTCAGCAACCAGTGGCACAACATTTTTCCACTGGGAAGGTATTAAAATCATCACCCAACTGCAGAGGGTAATTATCATTTCTGCTGGAGCAGCCCTCATGTTTTATTAGTACCAGTGAGACACATGGAAACCTGTACTTCAAAGGAAGCAGATGGTGACAGGATCCCCCGAGAGTAATAGGAGTGAGAAACTGCTTGAATGCCATGCACAGAAGCGCCTGCTGGCTCTGGAAGCTGCCAGGCTGAGCATCTTGCAGCAGATGCTGCAGCAGGCAGAGATGTCCCCTCCTGCCCTGCCCTGCAGATCTCATGGGCCATTTTCACGGCCATAGAGTGTCCCACCCCAAGCCACCTAATGGCATTTCCACCAGGATTTGCTGGAGACAGAAGAGTCAAGGACCTTCAGCATTAATGGGACATGGCCATTAATAATAACTGTTTTGGTCTAAGGTGAGGGTGCTTACCCTCTAAGGTGAGGCTGTTGCAGGGCTCTCTTCAGGATGCACACAAGGAGCCAGATTTTCCCTCCTGAACACTCTGGCTTTCTCCCATGCAGAACATGGTGCCATCTGAGAACCTCATTTCCTAAAAAAAATAATCCCCAAATATCTGGAAATAAGACATCAGTCCTGGCTGGAGCTCACCAAAATCAAGAGATCTGGATGTGAGCGATGTTTAGGTTTGTCTGACACCAGTGCACTCCTAGGTGTGATCCTGCTGTTGAATTCAGTTTCCAAAGTCAGTCGGCCTGGTCATTAGTGTGAGGGGCTGGTGTTACCCACATCCCTGCAGTTCCTCGGCAGGACTGCACACACCATGTCTGGGTGCTGGGGAGGTCACTTTAGCCCCTCAGAGCCTCTGGGCACTTTGAAGCGTGTGTGCCTGCTCTTCTTTAAAGACAGCCCTTTAAACCTCCAGTCTTTCTGGCGCTGTGGTTGGGACGCTCCAACTGACCTCATTTTACACATCTTTCTCATCTCCAACCTCTGCAGTTCCTCGACTGCAGCGGTTCCTGGTTTCTCCCTAACTGCTTTAGAGTATTTTCATGCTCCTGTTCACTCACTGCAGGATGTAGAGCAAAGCCCTACAAGTCATCCTGGTGTGCTGGGGCAGCCCACAGCAAAGCAGACCCCTCCGTGAGCTCATCCTTCCCACAAGGAGGGTGAGGCCAGGAGAAACACCCACCCTTCCTGTCGCACTGGGGCCTCCAGGCCCTGCCTGCTGGTAGCAGCCGGCGCTTTTCCTAACTGGGCCCTTGCAACTATTAACTAAGCCGAGGATTTCACAAACACCTTCTTTGAACCTTTTGGTGAAGATCAAGTGTGCTATAACATTAAATATTTAGCATAGCCTCTCAAAAGGGATTTGATCTTTACATAAGAAAAAGGAAGAGACTCCAAGATTAAATAGATCTTTTTAATACCCAGCTTTGATGACTCAGGATAATAATGTAAACAGTAGTGAATGCAGGAGCTGTGCGCTTGGCACCGTGATCAGGCCCCAGGGATGGAGCATGGGCTTGGCCATCACAGAAGCCTCCTCGGGCAGAGGATGTCAGAGGAGAACACAGGGAGATACCTGGGAGGAGGTGACAAATGTTGTGAGAAACACTAACAGTCAAGGAGAGTAGGACCGGGAAAAGTGACTATACACATAGGGGAAGGGTGTGTAGAAATCAAATGTGATGGCCTGATATTTGCCCTAATATTTAACCTCTGAGTCAATATCCCATTATATTCTGCTACAGTCATGTCTATTTATATGGAAAGAAGCCCAAGGATCTTCCCAAAAGACTCTGGGGATTCCCTTCTGTTAGCGATCAGAGAACAAGGACACCACTCCTGCTCTAAATAATTTATTTAATTATTATATTATATAACTATATTACATAATTATTTAATTAGAAGAATCTATATGATAAATATACAGATTTATAGAGACACATGTACTCAAATATGTTAACAAAGAGGATTTGTAAAATGTCTTTCAAAGGTAAATCAAAGACGATTCCAAAGGCAAGAAGAAAAGGAAAATCACAACCCAAATCCTTCAGCCCAGTTTGTTAAAATTAAGGGTTAACAGAGGGATGTCCCTGCTGCCATGATCACTTCTTTCTTTCTGCTTTTAAGCAAGAAAACCGTGACATGAAGACAGCTCATGTGAGAGCTGGCAGTTTGTTTCTTTAAATCCCTCCAGGAGAGCTTAACTAATGTGATGTGGCAGCTTCACAAGGTACAATGCAAAACCCCTGCATTTTTAGAGAATAGCCAGATAAACAAGGTCAGAGCTGTAGGAAGTGTATACTTTTTGCTGCCCTGGCTCACACACCTTTTTCACTTGAATCTTTTCTAAACAATGCACCTATAGTGCTCAGCCTGGAAAAAAAACGCTTGACTGACCTTCTGTGAAGTTGATTTCAGGCTCTTTCCCAGTCCAGCTTGGTGCCACTCTGTGAAAAATTGAGTGATAACCACATACATGGGAAAAATAAAGTGGTGGCTCAGTCATGAAAACAACCACTCCCCAGAATTTGCACAACATCCCCAGTTTCAATTGTATCCCGTTTTGTTCTGCGGAGTAAAACCCTTAATGATTTCAGTCATTTCCCCTCCAAAATAATTGCTTTCCTGATGCCACCCTGAACAGTGTAAGCAAAGAAACGTTTCTTTCCTCTATCCCTGAAGAAGGAGCCCGAAAGCTGAGATTAGGTGAGTTCAGCATTACTAATTTCCTATCAGATCTAGTTTTCATCTCTGTAGTGTGGCAATTTGCAAACCTTAAAAATGTACTAAAGCTGGTGAAACCTGTCCTTAGTTTGCCATTTAGATTTGCAGAATAGAGAATGAGAAGAGACTGTTATAAACAATTAGTCTGACTTCATAGGCAGCTCAAACCTGAGCTTGCCTGATTAGTTTATCTTTGAACTAGATGAGTTCTGCTTAAAAATGCACTACAGGAAAATTTCTGACTTTTGAAAGATCCTTTCCAGCCTACACTAAAATAATTTTGTGTCTACTGAAGATCATCTCTGAAACAGATACTTTTTGATTTAAAATCCCTACACTTCAACATCCAACTCCAGATTTTGTTTGTTTTGCATTCTAGACTGAAGGGCTCTCAAACATATTTTTGTTCTCTTTAGGGTTTAGGGTCACCTCTTTAAAGGTGGGTTTCATCTCTCATCTTTCTTTGGACAATCACAGTGTCAGTGTCCCGGTACCTAGGAACCTTCAATTTAAACTCAGCTGAGAAACGGGTACTTTAAGGGCACAATATTTGTGATCTTGTTTAGACAACTACTTGAGGAGAAGGAGAGCTGTCCCTTTAAAGTGTGTCTATCTCTCCACTGACTCTGAAGGGAGTCTAAAGAATAAGTTTAAATATAGTGATGTTTAGTCGGTCTCAGCCCCTTGACTCCTTTCAGACAAATCAAAAATAAATACTGAATTTTTCAAAAACTGTGTTAAAAGGCCAAATTTTCTCTCAGTTA
>JAVCKT010025943.1:38384-54951 GCA_032273925.1 Rhynchotus rufescens
TGTCACCCTCACTGTCAAAAAGTGTTTTCTCAAGTTCCTGTGGAACTTTTGGTGCTTCAAACATATGTTCTAGATGGAAATACAACTAGAGTTCTTTTCCTCATTGGCTTTCAACTTATATAATTTTATTTTGGATAGGATCTGAGCAGGAGCATTTCCTCTACAACCAGTCCCATATTTGATTGCTTGCACACTTACCTTTTAATGAAACTGGAGGGTCAGTAGCAGGAACAAAAGAAAACTACTGCAAAGCAGCAGAGGTTCCAAACAGGCAAAGAACTAACCTGCTACTTGGTTCCCCCTTAACAGAAGAAGCGTGTTCACTTATTCCTGTTATAAAGTGATGTAAATCTCTGCCTTTGGAAGAATAAACCCTGATTTCCTCCCACACTTAATGAGTGGAAAATGCTGAAGTTTGATTCTGGTTGTCTTAACTCTCAAAGACTTGCACAATCTCAACTTAAAATCGTATAATTGTGTATGAGCCCACGATGGAAAATTATGTGATCCGGATACAGTTACAGCTCATCCAGCAGGAATGATTAAGGCCTGGCTGAGGATATATTGACAGAATGGGGATGGAAAACTAAATGATGCTTGTCCAGAAAGGGACAAACTCATAGTGCTATTCCAAATTGTGGGTGGTCTATTGTACATCGCTCCAGTCAATGAGAACATAAAATTCATACATGCAAATCTAATTTGAGAAAACATTATTTAAACTTAACAATGAAAGTATTGTAACCTTATCATTTGCATATATTGCGTCTCAGATTCCTGTTCCTTTCCAGTTCATAGTAGTCTCTTCAAAATCCTGCAATTTGATTTAAAAAAGAATGTTGTAGGCGTAATGTTAGCATAGGAGTACACAGACCACTGATGACTATGTTTTCACCCGCCTAGAACATGAGGCAACCAGATGATTTATTTTCATTGGCACTACAGGCAGATAAGCTGCCGTTATTATGAACAAGAAAAGACTACAAAATGCCAGCATCTCCGGGCCTGCTTCTCCAATTACATTCAGAAATAGTCAGGAGTGTCTCTAGTCAATGAAGTCACTATTTTCCCTTGAAAAATTGATGTTGATTTTTGCAAATGTTGTGGCATAGCATCGGATATTACAGCTAGGCCACAACCGAATGAAAAATGTCCAACTTAAAATAAGAGCCAGTCAAGAAGGCTAAAAAAAAATAGAAAATTTTGTATAATCACAGCAGCAGTGTTGTTTGCATGGTCCAAGTCAGTGTGGTTGATGGTGGTTCCTTGGATGAGATATGCAGGCAGATGCTCAAGGGGTAGGAGAGGGAGCAGTCAAGCCTACAAGGGACACCCAACAGTTTTTGTGCTCCCACCAGATGTGCCACCATAAAGATCTCATGACTTCCTAAGAAAGAATGGACCAGACACTGCTGCAGCACTTCTCACAGAGCAAGTCCTAGTTTTTACAAAACAAATACCTTTTCATCACCTGAACTTTGGAATTAAGTGAACCAATTATGGTAGATATCCTTACTCTTTCTAGGTTGTAGCTAATTTATCTAATTCATACACTTCCCTTCAAAGAGACCTTGATTATCATGTAAATTATGCTTTTGCCCTGTTTCTCTGGAATCTCTGGTGGGAAATGAATATTTTTGGATTAGAAATTGCTAGAGAATTCCAGCAAGTGAAAAGACCATGAATACAAATGGACGATTTGGGGTGAATATCAAATGAGTTACAGACTAATAGCACTGCAAAGATGTCCTGTAGCTTTGAATTCAATTTCACAGGTCTGTGCGCACTCACAGTTGTCCTTGCGCAGTTTGGGCGGCAACATCCCACTTTGTATCCCCTTATATTGAAGGGGAAACAAGGAAGGTCTCAGGCAGCTTCAAGACCATTAACAAAGACCCCAAAGAAGAGCAGATTACAGCTCCATATGGCTGTGAACAGGCTTTGGGCACATCTTCATGCACCCACAGCAGGGAATGGAGCTGCTCAGACTTCTGTGACGTAAAAGCATTCCTACCAAAATAAGGGATTTAATCATCACTTTTTTAAACCACTTGTTGCAGGAAAATGTTGCTTTTGAACAAATTTTTGAGTTGATTTTTTAAAAATGACATCTTTAACTTCAAATTCACAAATTTCAGGAAAAAAAATAAAAAAAGAAATTTTTGAATTTCATTTTTCCATTTCTTTTACCAGCTATGACAGATTGAAAAATATCCAAGATGGTTCTTTTGTATTTTTTCCCTTTTTTTTGTCCCTCTCTTTTTGACCTGTAAAGCATCGCAACACCACAAAAGAAGTCTCCAGCTTTGGTAAATGTGAGGTGGCAGACAAGAAAGAGAAAGGCCATATTATCACTTTCCTGAACTTCTGGAGAGATAGCAGGAAAGCTGTCGGTGGGACTGAGCTTGGGCGAGGTTACCTGCTATTATTCTGTCAGGCTCAGTAGTGGAATGGTAAAGAAGAGAAAAAATTAAGATCTGCAAACACGGAGCTCCAGAGAGAGAGATTTCAGACATTTAGCTTAGAGTTGAAGCAAAATGAAAAGCTGCCAATGAAAACAATATTAAACTCTGCTTGAGATCTTTCCCGGACAAAGAAACAGTGATCCCTGGGGTTTTGACAAGTCCTGCTGCAGGGGACAGGACGAGGTCTCCAGGTCCTGGAGAGATGGGGGTGGCAGAGAGACACTTCTGACACTGTCCTGCCCAGACTGCCTTCCCAGGTAGGTTTGCCTGAGCTGAGAGGGGCCTCGCTGACTCATGTCCCCCTGCACAACTTGCATTTTCAGGGATGTGGGATGGAGGAAGAGCAGCCCTGGCCACCAGCTGTGCAAGGAGGGAGCTGTGCTGTCCATGTGTCCTGCCCAGTATGTTCACAGGTCATTCTGGCCCCATGGTGCCTGCATCTCGCCAGCTGCTCCCACCTGCTTTCCTCTCTCCTTTCTGCAGCCAAGGCTTAGCAGAGGGGTGTGCTTCCTTCTTCTGGCAGCCAAAACATCTGTTTTTGGCACTCAAGAGCAGGTCTGGGATGGCAATGTGCTTTCCATGATGAAATCTAGTTGGAAATGGTAAAGATCTGAGGGTTCCCTCAACTGGAAAATAGGATTGAGCTTACCTGGGCTATGAATGTCAGGCTGTCTGACCCAGAGTTAATAAATAACCTGGGGCTGAGGGTGATAAACAGTAAACAAGAATTTCCACGTGCCATGGAGCTTGCGAGGTTTCATTTCCTATGGGGCCATGGCCTCCGTACCCTTTGTTATCACATCCTTCACCCTGTAGCTCCCACCATCCACCTCATCATTCAGGTGCTTCCTGGGCCCGTAGATTTAGCAAGATATATGGCAATCCAGACATGTGTCAACCCTAGATACGTCAACCAATGCCTCTACTATATATACAGATTTCAAGGTTTCTTTCCAACACCAAAGAGCAAGATAGACCCACACATGTACCTTGGTTTCTCTTTTCCTAAAAGCCCATGCCATCCCATGTGTTTTTACCCTATAGTCAAGGAGCTGTCTGTTTAAAGGCCTTTTTTGGAATAGGGGAAAAGAACAAGGATGAATAACACAGAAAAAAAACCCACTGAATATGTGCCTTGCAGTTGCTGTGGCTGTAATCCTACCTCACAAGCCCTGCTGATGCAGTTCAAGGAAAAGGGAAGGTGATTCAAACCTGAGATGCAACCAAAACAGTGGCAATGTGAGATCTTACCTTGTATTTCTTTAACATCCCTCAAAAAGAATATGCCCCTGCTGAGAAAAATGGTCCAGCTTCTCCATCCCTGCAGGCCTGGGTCTCCCTGAGGGGCTGCCAGGACTGTCATGAATCAGGCAAGACTCTCCTTGTGAAGGGACTTGCACCTGGAGGGAGCTGGGAACAGGGGGTGATGCTCTCCTTGGAAGGACTCACTGTGGGGCTCGGAATCCAGTCACGCTGCCAGCTTGTCCCAGCTGAAATCCTGCTTCTCATTAGTGCCTAAACTCACTGCTAATTTGCATTTGCAGCCTATACTGGATCTTTGCTTCTGCAAATTCCTCAGTGTGACCCCCTTGCAGCACAAGGCTGACGACTGCAGTAGCACAGCTTCAAAGTGACAACTTTTGAGCCCCACTGAAGACCGTGGTGGTGCTGAAACGTGCTCCCAGGAGGGCTTCCATCTAGCAGGCAGCAGTTAACAAAGTGCTCCCTCTTCCTCATGTTTCAGAGCCAAGTGTGAGCAATGATCACAGCCATGTGATGTCCCCAGAGCCACGAACCCACCATCCCCCCTGCAACCCCTGCTCCACAGCCACCACCCTGCAAAACCAGCAGTTTTGGGCACAAGCAGTTACCATGTTTGTTCATCATGTACAGGCAAAGATGAGACCGCTCACTTCAGCTGCCAGAGGCTGAAAAATATGTCTTAGATCTGATTTTGCACAATTCCAGTTAGATTTTCTGTACCGTACAGTGGAAACAATGAAAGGTGAAATCCCTGTAGGGAAGGATTTGTGAAATTCTGCAGGAAATTGGTATTACAGGTAATTGCTTCCTGCTGAGAAAGATCCAACAGAATTTTGTGGAAAAGCTTCTCTTTTCAGCAATAACCACTGCAGTATACCTAAATGCAAAATTTTGTCTCTGGCATAAATATGCTTCACTGCGTATTTTCCTTTTACACAAGAGACCTAATATTACTTAATTCTCCTGGGATTTCTTCCTAAAGAGACACTATAGTGTAAATGATAAATAAGTTCAATTGTAAAGGAGGTGAAATGTTGGGTGCTTTGGCCTCTGGAGGACAAGGGCTTTGACTTTTACTGGTAGCTAGCAACACTTACATTTTGAAAATGTGCAGGGAAAATTTATTGTCTCCTTTCCTAAACAGGATAATGTTGTCAAAACGCACTGACTTTGTTTCCAAATGTTTGGCTAAGGATGAAAAAGGCACCTAGAGGCAGCTCCATTTTTGCATCTCATTTCCAATGTTTTTAGAGTATGTCCATTCTCCCTCTCAAAGCAATCCCATCAAAACAAGACAATATTAGCAGAGGAACAAATATGAATATTCAAGCAATAGCTTTATATATGTTTATGAAAATGCTTTTGTATCTCCAAGGAGAATTTTTTTTCCTTTATTTTTTCTCTAAGCCAAGTTGTCCTTGCTATATTATTATGAGCTTATTTTAACAGAGGATGGGTGAGTTCATGCGAGCTCTCCTCACTCTCTCATACATTTCCAAAAGCAGACTGATAGTGCTTTCTGAATTGGCTACTCTCATCCATTGAATGTACATGTTTCTTATTCAGCTGCCTCTTAAAGCACTAATCTTGAAGCAACAGAGATTCCAAACTAGATAAAACTTCTGTATGTAATTATTTCAATCAGAATAAAACCTAGAGCATCATAACTGTTTTATTAATATATGTGCTTTGCTGTTTCCAACCTTTGCAAAATCTGTGTGTCTGTCTCTCTAAAAGCATTGCAACTTGGACATATTTTGTATGAATTCTGAAGGATAATGAAGTCCCTGAAAGCTCACCTGCCAGCTCTGCTCCTCTGCTAGCACCAGTAATTGAAGAAGGAATTAAGGTCCCTTTGAAATCTGAATCTCAGAATGGCTGGAGCTGATGCCCAGCTAGATACATATGAGCAGACAGATCTACAGACCTTCCATCCCACAGCTGCCCTCTTCTTCACTCTCCTGCTCTGCAATTTTCTTGCCAAATTAGGCAGAGAAGACACTAAATTTCATCTTTGAAATCATTTCAGAAACATGCTGTCACACTGAGTTCTGTTCCTGGTTGTAGTAAAGCAGCAAAGGACTGAAGCAGGAAGGATAAATCTCACATGTCTTTTGTGTGTCTATGAGGAATTAGGGTTTTTTTTTTTTTTTTTCCAGGACTGAAGGGTGCTGATGGCATCTGGTTTAATGTGATAAACCTTGATTGTCATCCCAAATTTACTAGGCATCAGATCAGCTCATCTGTTAGATGGTTAAAGTCACTCCTTGACATCATCAGGAGTGAATGTGTTACATCGATTAAGCCTTTTATAGTCCAGCATGGATTTAGTCAAATTGCACTGACTGAAGGGCTTAATGAGAAAAACAGCTTGTTCATGTAGAGCCCTACCTGACATATATATTTGAAAAGTGCAAGTGTCTGTTACATGGACCCCTAAATGCTTTATCAGATGAGAGGAGAAACCTGGCAAAGCTTAATGAGCTCATGGCAAAACACATGAACTCAGTTGAAAGATCTTTGTCAGATCACCCAAACAGATACTCAGAGTCCAGGAAGAGGTGCTGCCATCAGAACAAATGAGTTCTCAGCACACGTTTCTCAGCAATTTGTTTCTCCAAAGAGTTTGTTGGAAGGTAATTGACTTTTTCGGGTGCAAAATGAATAAACTGCAGCAGAATAGCAAATGCACTCTCTGTCAATCACGGCAGTTTAATAACCAGATTTCTGCAACTATTTTGAGCTCTGCCTTGAGAAAAGAGACACATGGACACACATACTCTGCAGAAGAGGAGTCAGTTAATGAAGGAATTTTATGCCATGCTAAGAGTGACATTAAATTGTCTCTGTATAGCTTTATAGATGGGTTGCTGAATGAAGTTGAACGTCTCATGACACAGCAGCTACCAGACACACAGGTGCACAGTCCTGCTTGGCACCACTTTTCTCTGTAGGGCCATCAACAGCAATGTTAGAGGCACTTTTACCCTGTACACTTCTTACGGAGCAAGAGAAGGGAATGCTACAGTTTGGCAAACCTACCCAAGCCCAGCCAGTGGCCACCTCTTTCCTGCTGCTCTTCCCTTGACAGCAAAAAGTCCCCCCTGCATGATGACCAGCTTACATCTCCAGAACTTGCTACCACCACCGTGGCCATCATGTAGCTTGTATAGCCATCCCTGGGGGGGCTACATGAATGGGACTCACCAACACTAGCTGTAGCTTGAGCAAGAGCTGCTGCAATTGCCGAATCCAACGCTCGGAACACTGACACAGAGCTGGGCATGCGAGTGAACCTGAGCACAGGCACCCTGGGAGGGACCAGACTGCAGAGCAGCAGGACTGGCTGCTGAGCCAGCTGAGCCGGCAGCACCTGGGGCCACCAGGCTCCCTCGAGCCACTGCTCTCACAGAACTGATGGGAAGGGCCATACCAAGGGGGGAACCTAAGTCCTTAGGCAGCTGTGAATTGCTGCCTTGGATTTAGGCACCTAAGTGCTTTCTTGGACCTCATCCCAAACACTTCATTGAGTAAGTGTTGCATTAGCTTTAACAACAGCCCAGTCGGAGGATAACCAGCAACACAAATGCTCCAAGCTGCTCTTTTAATGCATCCTAGGATGTGAACAAATGATCACTGCAGAAACAGCTGTACTGGGTTATGGTGTCATTGCCCCAAGCCGTTTCCTTCATCACTCCTACAAGGAAACACCCCTCCGCAGAGTTTTCCTCATTGGCTTCATTGCAAAACTGCCAGCCTTGCACACTCCAGAAAACCAGTTAAGCCAGTATCACAGGCTTAGTCTTGAAATGGATGAGCAGCTCCTGCAGCCAATTCCTCTGGCCCTGGGAGGGGACATGATGGGGCTTCTTGCAAATAGAAGAGAATAGCAGTAGTGTTGTTGTTTTTGAAGAGACTGCTTGCTCCTTTTGTAAGTATGGAGTGGCCACTTGAAAGTAATGGAGCTGCTCTCTGAGCTTGGCAACTCACTCTTCAAATTCCCTTCTAAAATGTGTTATGTAATTGCATGATTTGTGGTGCTGTTCAGGACCACAATGTTCTTGTTAAAGAGGAGAACAGAGGCTCTTTTTACCAAGATGAGAATTAAAGGGTAAGGCCGTGTGTCATTTTTCACTGTGGGCAAATGTACTTTGACGTGAGAGGACACATGGTCACAGGTGCACAGTGCCTGCAGAGCACACACAAAAAGGCAGAGGTGAAGAAAGAAGGCTCAGTTCTACTTTAATTTTCTGCTTGAAGTGGATCTGATTCAGTGTCACCAGTGTTGTCTGCCCAACTATAAGCTGCGTGGGCACAAGGGTGTTTAATCTCATCTCCAAGAGCAGTTCATTCAGAAGCTGCCTGGCTGCTTTTCTCCCAAAACTTTCCTGAGAGAAAACGAGACACTGCAAAACAGCTTGAACTAGGAATCTCCTAGGCTCAGGCTTTTGTAGTGCTTGCAAGCTGAAAAAAATCCGAACGTGGCTTCTGTCCTAGATCATCTCCTAGGCTGAACTGTCCAACTCGTGATGGTTCACATTAATTGAAGGTTTGACCTTCCACCCTCAGTTACTTCCACTTGATAGCAATCCCTGACCTGGGGCTCAGCTAGGAAAGCTGAACGTTTATTTTTTCCCTGCAGTTGGTGTCTGGACTTCGAGTGTCAAATAGTGAAATACTTAGGTATGTCATTATTAATATAAAAATTTATTTTAAAAATAGCATAAATGTCTCACTCTTCTGGCTTTAAGCAGTCTGCTGCCCCACATGAGGTTATTTGACAGCCCTTTACTACAGCACTGCACTATAACCAAATACAAGAGGTGGAGCTTGCACCCCTGAAAGGAAGGATGTGACAATTTAAGGTTTTTGAGGTGTGTGTTTCTGACCCAAAGTACAGAAAATGCAGCAGACAGTACAGGTGCAGTTTCCATCCATGAGCCTGAAAGTCCCCAATGGTTCAGGTGGGCTGCATAAATATTACAGAAGGCAACCTCAGGTCATAAAAAGAACCTAGTAAATGCCTGCTGAGTCTTTCTAATTAATCTGATGGAGGTTTTGCCTAATAAAAGTTTTTATTATTTTGGTGCTTGGTTCCATTTTCCCACTAGTCTTGGACAGGAGGAGAGAAATGGGAGAATTCACATTAACAAGAAAAGCCTTTCAGCATGAGAGCTACAAGATCTGCTTTGACTGTACAAGATCTGCTTTGACTGCTCTACCCTCCAAGCAAGATTTATTTGCAATATCAGCATCATCTTTCAAAAGATAGTTTAAAGAACTAATAGATTTCAATGACTTTCATGTTAAAATGCAGCCTCTGCATTCACATGGAGCTTTATGGTGCAGAGAGACATTCTGCTGCTGGTGCTAGCAGTTGCTAGCAGTTCCCTACCAGTTGCTGTGACTTTAAAGGTTATCTAGAGAAAACATTTTCCTTGACACAAATACCTTGTGGGAAAAAAAAAAAAGAAAAAGAAAGAAAATCTGTCTCTTCTTCCGTCCTTCCAAAAGTGCTTCGAATGGAGAAGAGTTAAGAAATGAAGATGACAGCAGTGTAGGTAAAAGTCCTTACCATGCTAAAAAATAGCACGAGAATAAATGAGGACATGGAGTTAAATTGAGCACCTATATCTGTGCACAAGACCGGTTTATGACTGTGGGTCTAAAGACACATCCCCACTCCCTCCTCCACACCTGTGCACTGCTGGGCGTGAGGGGGAAGGAAAACAGCCTGCCTGGTGTGCCTCTCTGCAGTCAGGATGCTTTATACAGCTAATCTTTTTTTGTGCAGCTTTTTTTTTTTTTTTTTTTTTTTTTCCATTTTGGATTCACACTTTAGCTGAGATAGGCCGCACTCTTCCCACAGATAACAGCACTCTCCTCGCTCGATTTCATAGCTTTATGTCAGGCATTGTGGCAAGATTTGCTATTAAGACTGGATTTAAGCCATAATCCTTTGACCCACTGGCACATTAGAGATCCTGGTGACATGTCAGTCCTCTCTGATAACAATTCCCAATGCTATCTCTGCCTGTTGCCATCACCGTGAGCTGCTCCAGGCCGGGATGCCTCCCTGGCCTCCCTCCAGAGCTCTGGGATCTGGGTAATCTCCAGTGTCAAGATGTGTTTAGATACGGAAAAGTGTGACATTCTGGTCTCTCTCAGCCAGATAACACACACTTCCAGCCACCGAGGAGCTGCTCTGCTCATTGCTCATTGCTCAGGGTTCATCGGCTACAGGGTTCTGGGTTTTCCAACTGCTCTTTAACCCTGCTCTTTAACTTAAAGACAGTCATATTGTCAAGGGACTGCTCTTTGGAAGATAAACATAGCTTTTCTAGTTCAAAATTATAAGCCATTCTCACATTTTTCTCTTTAACAAGGCCTGCAATTTCATCTTCTCGGGTAAGGGTTTTTGTGGGAACACACTGGCAAGAAGGGCTACTTCTGTTGAACTTTTTGAATATGCCCATTACAGATATGCTCAACTTCCTCTATGAAAAAACAAGCAAACAAGCAACACACTATAGATTGCTTTCCTTTCTGGCACCCCCTTAGAACCAGTTCACATAGATCTGTAATATGGGAACAATATTTCAGAAAGGGCAGTGCTGCCACTTGAAATATATGATCTATAATGTAATGCTACTGTAGCAAAAGGCTGAATTGGTGAGTTCAATCTAAATAGGTATTAAGTACGCGTGGAATTAATAGGAGCTATAGCACAAGGCGTTTATCAAAAGGGCTTTTTTAACTGCATGCCAAGGCTGTGTATTAAAACACATGATTTAAGCAACATTCTTCCCTCCCCTTTGGGAAGCAGTTTTATGTGCCAAATGCCTTGCTACATGGGCACCCCGGGAGTGACACTCAGCACCACGCTGGTCACCACACCCTGCGAAGTGACACTTAAGTGATGCCCTCCCATCTTCTATTGTGGCCCCTAGTGCTCTATTCTTTGATGCTCTTTGATATTCCCTCAGCACATGTTTTTGTCTGTTCCTTTAAACCTCTGGGCTTCAGGTATGACTTATAGCAGTGCTTTCCATAACTGTGTGCAGTGTACATAATAACAACGCCCCTATCAGTGTTGTATTTGCCACCTTCTAGTTAATTGATTGTACATACGTGCTCAAGAAAGGGAGGAGACATTCCTAAGCTAGCCTTCTTGTTCCTGCATTACTTTCCATACTTCTGTCACCTTGCTTCTCCTACCTCTCCTCCCCCAGATGACCCGCTATTTCAGGCTCTTTTATTCTCCCAGATAAAGACCTGTTCAGCATATGCACTATGCTTCGTGAGTTAAATTATTTATACAGCTAAGAATATATTTGCAGCTGCTCTGAAGATTAAGTTGTCTTTTTCAAAGTGGCTTTGTAATTAGTTTCATAAGAGAGACCAAGACTCTTTAGCTGATGCCTATGGGCAACCTGAATTTGCATTCATCCTTCATTGCAGCTCCAATAGATCAGCACCTGAACTTGCCACAATAAATTTGGAGTCATAACTTGAGTGCATGGAGGTGTATTCAGAATCAGTGAGAGAGGACAGGGCGCATCCCGTTTCCTCACTGTGCCTGGGATGGTGCAGGCCATGACCCTGCGGCCTGCTGGATGCTGGCTTGGAGCTGCTGAGCACTCCCAGGTAACACCAAAGCAGACATTTCCCCAGGGCTCATCCTTTCTTGCTGTAATATGATAAAGCTGACCAGGTGTTCTTACATCTTATTTGAGGTGAGCTTTTCGCTAGTACTCCTTCACTTAGTGTGTGCCTTTCTCATCTGACCTTAGTGGGGTCCACATCTCTTGATAACCACTTTTTTTTTTTTTACCCAGAAAACCAAGCTAAAAACCTTGCCTGTATTTAGAAGACCATCTTCTGATTGCACGCATCTGAAAGACCCATTCTCAGAGATGACTTACCAGTGTCTGTGAAACTTCACTCCTTTACGGTTTAAGCATAGCCCACAAGCAGAAATACTGATACGGCCTTCACAAACCTTAGTCTCCACAGCGAGCTTTGCGGAGACCTACAGGGCTGGGTATTAGTGTTTATACTGCACTTACACTTAATGTGTCAATCTACATCTCCTTCATTCGGCTAATGCAGGCATAAATCTTCTGTATGGCAGTTAGTACCCACATTTTATACTGGGAAAGACAGTTCAGATCCAGGACCAATATCGTTTGCTACAGCATAACTGCTTCCCCTCTATCCTACCCGCCCTTCAGGGAAGACCCTCTACATTCCCAGCACCTTGTGGAGACCAGCTGAAACTCCTAATCCATCTTGACAGCTGAACGACTGTACAAATATTTTGATCAGGAGACTCTTCTGAAAAAATGGGCCTTAGCCGTTCTGTTCCTCGTCTGGGCGATGAGGGCAATTACTGCCATGACTTCCCATGTCTCCCAGGCGTTATGATGAGAAACTCATTAATATTTGCCGAATGTTTTGGGCCAAGACTTTGAATGAAGAAGCTGTAAAGGTTACACTAACGATACTGAGCACTTCAAAACTTTTGGAAACACTACCTAATTTTCCCAAATGTAAACCAGCTATATTCTAAGGGGTGATTTGTGGGCTGCATCTCTTCATTATTTCATGAGTGTTCAATGTTCAGATGTCTTTGTACACCAAGTATGTGTGCACATTTACTTCTTGTTAACTATACTTTTTTTGCTCTTTGTCCTTTTTTTTTTCTCCTGCTAGTGTGCATCTATGTACCATGTTTTAGGATTCTGAGCTAATTCCATGAGTCCTTGCATCTAGAGGGAAAACACACTCAGGCCATGCCCTGAACTACTGCTGTCCTGCAGCATCGCTGTCTGTGCATCAGTCACTGTGTCACATCCATGTCCAAAGGAACAAGAATTTGAGTTTGACAAATTAGCACAGCCGGTGTCCCAATACCTTCCACAGATCCCAACTGCATGTGGTATCAATAACTATTTCCATCTATTCAATAACTATTTCCATCTAATCAGCGCACATCCACAACTATCCAATCTGCTTCTCTGGGACGCTTAGGAAGTGGCAAAACAGATAAGAAACAGAACCCACAATAATCAGCTCAGAATATGAAGTTAAAGGGTCACAAATGAACTGATAAACAAAAACATCACTTCTCCATGGCATTGCTTAGCATTTCCCTTGATGTATCTATAACATATCTCAAGCTCTTATGCTCCGAATTAAAAAGAGGTAACAACTTTATAAGCAGGTGATTGCTGACAGGATGCGTAATGCAACATGTTGTCTTGGAAAAGAATAATAGCTTTTGTTTATGAATAGCATCTGTTTTAAGGAGGTTTAATATATCATGGTTGTAACACGTGCCGTATAGGACAGACTAGAGGAAAAAATAGACATGGCTTTAAAGGCACATCTGTGGCTAGTTAGTTATGGCAAAATTCAGGTATGTGGTGATTTCAGCATATGTTCTTAAATACATTCCCAGCAAGCGGAGCTAAGATAAAAACTGTCACACTTTTTCAGGGAATCATTCAGGCACCTACTCCTTTCAAACTTCACCAAACATTAAGGAAATCTGATTTCATTGGGGAGAAGAAAAAAAAAAAAAAAAGATTGACACAAGATCAACTCCAGAAATGAAGGACAACAACATTTGCAGTAAACTAGATGGGGATGGCAGGAAAGCACTGGCTGTGAGCAACAAACCTGATGATGGGACATAAAACAGAAACAGGGGACTCCTGATCAGGGAGGTTTTTAGCCCGAAGAGAATTATAAAGGCATTGAGCTTGCACTGAGCAGAGCAAGGCTTCCCATTCCCTCATCATACAGTAATGGCAAGCAGCAGCCCTGCTGCTAAAGAGAAGAGCTGGCTGATGTGCAGCATGCATGTGTTTTTCCTTCTCCCCTCCCTGTGTATTATTTCATCTATATTTCATCTATATTTCCCTCTTCTGGACTGTTTCTCTTAGGTTTGCATGTTTCTGTTTTCCATGATTTCTTTCTGCAATGGCCGGCCACTAACTCAGACTTTCAGGCGCTGCTCCTCATATCCCTGGGAACTGAGCTCTGGTGGTCCTGGACTGTGGTCACCAAGACACATGGCGCCTGCTCTACCGCATCCCGTAGGGCATTAGTCAGAACCTGGGCTCCAAAGAGAGGGTGACTTTACCTTTTGCACGCTTTGTGCAGCCTCTGTGCTCCCTCCTTTGTCACAGACACTGCAGGACTTTCTTCTTTGCTCTTTGCCCCTACAAGCCAAACTTCAGTCCTCTTGTCTGAAAAGACCCAGTGGGGGAAGATGTCCCCATGTTGGCTGCAGGGCAGTGAGATTTACAGGGAAGCAATTTCTGGTCATTCTTGCACTTTTGCTCCTATCACCATAAAAAAAAAGGGGGAGGGGATGGCTTCCCATGTCTCTTCTGCTTGTCCTTGTCCTCCTCCTGAAGGTCACGGTTTATATTGCATTAGTCTCTCTCCTGGAGACTGCAACGCCAATGATCTGGGCACGGAGCTTAGGCAAAGTTAGAAGCAAGGTCTGCCCAAAGAGATCACACAATGAAGTCTACAAAGATAAGAGCAAATAGGAGCAAAGGCTCAATGCTAGGACCTGTGGCTTTAAGGAATTCTTCAGCAATTGCATAACTCCTAACAAATCTATGGAAATGTCTTCCTTTCAAGGGTAATGCTTCCCTTCCCAGCCTACGAAGAATTCTCAAAAGAGGTGTGACAAAAATATCCCCAAAAGCTGAGATGCATTTGGCATATGGTTCTGAGGCGTTCGCCCCAGCATGGCTTAGTCAATGATCAAAATTTCCTTCTCCGGAGTGGCAGCTCCAGCTTGTGTGTTGTCCTCCTGCCAACCCCCTAAATCCAGTGCTATGGCAGCTTTCCCCAGCGGAACCACCAAGGCTCCTGGATCTGCAGCATGGACCTTCACAGCACATCACATAGTAAATGTCCAATAGGGAGCTGAGGTTTTCTGGACCAGGTAGGAGGGATGTAAATTAGATTGTTTCCTGTGACCAAGGACAGCAGATGGCTCCAAGCTGAATAAAACTGCAGCCAAACGGGGGAGAAAACCATTCTGGAAATAGCTTCATGTAAGACACCAGAGATAGATATTAAAAAAAAAAAGAAACTGAGCATGATTTTCTCTAACCCGCAAATCTAAGGTGAAGTCCTCCGCAATATCCTGCAGATATTAGGTGCCATGTGTCTGCAAGGGGCCCTGCTGAACACCATGATGTCTCAGAGACTGGTGGCCGGGCTCCCGTGTGCGCAGCCAGGCAGGAGCCAGAGAGTGCAGCCTCAAAGCCTCACTTGGAAGATGAAAGAAGGTGCCCGTGGAAAAGCAGGTCAATGATGATACAAAACCAGGACACTGAGAAACCTGTGCTCAGATTCTCCTGCACACTACTCCAGTGACCTTGGACTTCTCATTTAATTTCACTGCCTTTGTTTTCCTGGCTATTAACTACAGCATACATTGAATAGGGCTCAATTTATGAACATGTTTTTAAAGAGCTTTAATAGCCTAGGGTAAAAGTCAATTAAGACACTGAGAACAGTTGATGGACCCGAGCAATTGGTGAAGTATATGATTCACAAGCATATTTTTTCAAGAGTGTCATTAAACTAAATTAGATTTGCAAATTATTCCCTTTCTCTTTCAAACACTAAACAATGGAGAGTAGAGAGGTGGGGACGCAGGCATCCAATAACGCTTCAAACAAGCTCATGAATGTCATCAATGAAAATAGGTCCTAATGGCATCGGCTTCGGAAGTAGTATTGATAAAAGAGAAAACCAGGAAAGTGAATTGAAACAGGACTGTTTGGGCGCAAGCTAAATTATCTCAAGCTCTTTTGGGTGAAGTCGCCAACAGAGCCATTCAGGAGAACGAGGTTGTCTCATCCACCAACATCCATGTGCTGCGATATCCCGATCCCAGCCCTGCCCGGTGCCTGGAGGAGCCCTGTATGGCATGACCGGGTTGCTGGCCCCATCTGCCAGGCGCTGCTTGCTTTGACGGTCTGTGCTCTGCTTGTTTTTCCCTTCTGCAGGGAAGGGAGGTGACTCTGGCTCTTTACAGAGAAAACAGCCTGCCCTGCGCGCCCGGGTGTTCCCGCAGGGGCGGCCGGTGCCCTGGGTCAGGCCGGCTGTGTTGTTGTTCAGGGAGGATTCAGTGCAGCGTGTGGAGCCGTCCTGCACGCTCAAGGTGGATGGGATGGGCCTTGAAGCTAACCAGACCTTCGGATACTTCGTTTATGCAGCTTGCAAGTGCACCGGGTGAGCTTTACTGCTGGTGTGGGACGTACGCTGCTGTCACACAAGCAGCGTATTTACAGGGGAGGATTAGGAGGGGATCTGCGGATCCTGGCACTAGCCGGGAGGAGCGCACACAACTTCGGCAGGGCTGGCGCCCTTGGCTTGCTCCGTGTGAGTAAATGTTTCTCCTAGCTGGAGAGCCATGGGGCTGCGACGAAGGCAGGGCTCTGTAGAGCCAGCCGGGCTGGACCTCATGCCCTAAGCAGGGTCCAAGGAGGCGCCATCCCCCAGGACCAGCCCAGCAGGGCTTATGACTGTGATCCCTGAATCCAGGGAGCTGCTGGAGGGATCCCTGGTTTGGAGGCAGGTTCTGTGCCTACGTGAGGCTCCGTGCCCCAGGGACCAGGGGGGCTGGCAGGCAGCACAGAGCAGCTGGTGCGCAGCAGTCCCCAGCAACAAAATCAAGGCAAAAAAAAAAAAAAAAGAGCGATAGAGAATAGACGGGGCGGGAGCTGAACCGTTTCCTTGGAGGAAAGAAAAGTGGAGGCTCTGAAAGCGCCGAACGCGGCAGCGCGGGGCCGGGCGCGCCC
>JAVCKT010025950.1:0-42516 GCA_032273925.1 Rhynchotus rufescens
GAGGGAGCCTGTTAGCTGATATGTAACTAATAGGATGGCTCATTGCTTGAAGACCAAGGCATTGCTAGACTACTTGCACCTGGGGCTAGTGAGATTACGGAATGGTTGCAAGCTACATGGAAGTGCAAAAGGCTTCATGCCCCATTTATTGGGGGTCACCTCTGATTTCTGTTGCACCTGGAGGAGAAGCTTTGTTAGGGGTAGAAAAGATAAGTGAGAACTCGCATAAATTCTCTAAAAAGCAAGAGAATATTGCTGTGTTTTGGGGTAGGTTGGAATCTCATGAATCAGGCTGTGCTTTTACATTTCTCTTGCTTTTCATTTGCAGATTCTTTGTTGAATGAACGGAAACGAAGGGACCGAGAGGAGAGGTTGAATATTGTCCTCTGGAGACAACCACTTGTTACCTTGCAGTATTTTTTCCTGGAAACCCTAATAAACTTGAAGGAATGGACCATAAAGTAAAGATAATTTCTTTAATTACTCTGAGCATTCTGGGGAAACCTATACAGTGATTCAGTAGATCATTCTGACTTCTCACTTTCCCCAATGAATCACAACTTTAAAAATTCTTCTGCCAGAAAACATTCTTTTTGTACCTTAAAGGTGGCTACTGGAACATCCCACACTCCCAGCCATGTACCCAGACCTTCTGCCTAATTTACATAGGTGTTAAATACAGAATGGTCTTGAAGGAAAAGAATTGCAAACTTCCTTTTTGAAGAGTTGAATATTTGAAAGAATGGGACAGTGCTTAGGGATCCTGAAGGCAAGAGATGCTGTTCTTATTCCTGCAATGTCAAGTACTGATCTTTTAATGTATGTGTTAGTGCCACTAAATGATTTTTCAAATAACTCAGCTAGGGCAGAGTTCAGGATTACGTGGAACTTGCAGTCTTGTTTATGAAACTGTAGAGAGGACTTTGCTTCTAAGCTGCATGGTCCCTTTCACAGTAGGAAATGATTTATTAAAATGCTTTTCCTAAGCATTATATACAAACCACATAGAATTGACTTTTATTTCAGCTAGAAATGCTACTTAGAAATTTTCTAATATTCTCTACTAATGCTGATGTGCATGGTGATTTCTTAATGCACTAGACTTTGGTCCACCAAGAGACAAACATAAGTAAAATCAAACTGACCAGTGAAAAAGCCAAAAGTAGCAGCCAACCTAGTGCCTGTGTTTGCAACAGGAAACTTTCACAATTGGGATTGAATTTACAGTCATTTTTACAATCAGAACGTAGGATCTAATATCATGGGCAATTCTAGCAGTTTACTAAAGCACACATTACTTTAAGCTGACTGTTGGCTGGCTTCCTGTATATTATTTTTTGTTACAGGATGCAAGTGCAATCTATGTTCTGCCATGTATTTACAGAAAATAACACTGGCCATATATTAACAACTTTTGAGACCTCAAATTGACTCCCCTGTGTTTCACTTCATTGCATTGTGCTTTAAATGGTGATAATCACTTGAAAATCCATTTTTTGTCTTACTGCTATAAGCGGCACAAATGCTTTTATACTTAGATTAGATTGACCTTCTTCAGCTTGCTTAATTGATAAATTAGTGAATGTTTTCCTGTGGGTTATAATTCCCATATTTTTATATTTTTAAATAGATCGAAATGTGTATAACTTGTAATTTCATGTCTGGCTTTTCAAAGTACTTTTAGCATTAGCTGACAGTATAATAGCTTTTGCAGAAAGTAGCAAAGTACATGTGTTTTCTCGACAATTATGTACAGCTGCATACACGTTACGCAGTATTGCTGCAACCTTGTAAAACTAGACAGGTGCAAAAGTAATTGGATCTCAGATTACACGGGGAAACACTTTCCTCCCCTTGCTGTAGTAGTTTCTGAGTGTTTCATAATTAGCCAAAATGTATTTCTAAGTTTTACAAATACATTTGAGCTGTCACAAGAAACAATTTAAGCAAAATACGAGAACCAGAATAGTGTCAGGATCTGTTCCTCTTGCTGTCAGGGCGCTGCCCATGGGCGCGCAGTTCAAAGCCAGCACTTCTGGGTCCAGCCTGCAGCCCGTCCTGGGCCTGGTGGCTGCTTTGCTCTCTGCATTAACCATGAGTGGCTTTGCTGGCTCTGTATCTGAAGCTCTCTTGGCTGAAGGAATGCTTTTGGGTTGCATTTGTTTTCCAAGACTTACTTGTTTGTTTTTTTAAAGGGTTGGAGGAATGTGTGACTGAATTTTGATTTCACCTGAGAGTAAATTATAGATTTTTTCCATAATAAAGAGAGGTCCCCTAGATCTTTTTATTGGGAGGCTTATACTTTCCCTTACAGCTGCCCTTATTGCCACTGAGTATATCCACCCAGACCCAATCTAAGGGGGTAACCAAGTGGATTTGAAATGCATGCTAAAATATGAAAAACCCTAATTGCTTTTTTTTTTTTAAGATTGTGGCATCGGCGAAGTATCTTGGTGTCTCTTTTACTGATGCTTGCAGTACTAACAGCTACGTATTATGTTGAAGGAACACATCAACAGGTATGAGGCTTTCAAGTTACTTTTCTTGGTCACTAGCCCTCATGTTCATGTGCTGTGGATTAAATGGGCTCCCACTGAAATTGTAGTGTGTCTTTGAGCTCCTCCTCGCTGTGGTTATTTGCTTCACCTGTTATCACTTCCCTCCCTGGCATGTGGGTGAGTTGCACTTTAGACATGGGTGAAGCTGAGTGTAAGGTTAGATTTGTTGCATCTGTGTGTGTGTTGGTAACACCTCACTTAGGTGTGCCAAGCCTCCAGCCACACACAACCAGCGCGCTTGTCTTTTCCTGGAACTCACTTTTCCTGCTCACACGTTGATCCAGGATAAAAAATTCAGCAGCATAACTGAGAGTGCAGCTAGTTGTGTTCCTCCCGTCTGCTCAGGCAACACCCTGAGCTCCCTGTGCTTGTTCTGGGCTCCAGGGACACTGCCGGCACCTGCTGCTCACTGTCCAGACCTGAGGTGGTTGCTGGAGATCTTCACTGTCCTGGAATTTTGCTCCATTTTCTTGGAAGCTTGCAGATTCATGGGCTTTTGTTTTGAAAGCTCTCTCCCTTTCTGTGTATGTCTGTGCTGCAATTATAATAAATAGCACATAGAAGCATCTAGGATTCTGTTTTGGTTGTTGTGATCAACTGTGGCAACTGTGGCTTAATTTGTGTCTTTAATCATTCATGGTTTTTTTCTTTTTTTCTTTTGTGACTTTCAGTATGTGCGATATATGGAGAAAAAGTTCTTCTGGTGTGCCTACTGGGTAGGACTGGGCATTCTGTCCTCTGTTGGACTTGGAACAGGTCTTCACACCTTTTTGCTCTATTTGGTAAGGAAACTTTCACCCCGTGTTCTTTCTGAAATAGGTATGATAGTTCTTGCATTAAGTTTTCCATAAGATCTAAATTTTAAGTACTTCCGAATGAAGAAAATAAATACTTAGTGTTAATGTATCTGTGCTCTATTGAATGCTCTTTTTTCTCTGTGCTGTGTAAACTGGTTTTGTAGTTTGTGTCCTGTGTTTATGCTGAGCAGTGGATGGAAGCCTGCTGTTAATCCTCACTTTGAAAGAGTAAGTCAAAAACTGCATTTATTTTAAATAAAACATTTTCTAGTGTGTGCAGCTCAAGTGTTTCCATTCAACATTTTTATTATTCTTTCTTTTGGTAGCCTAAAGTAATCTTTTTTTTCTATCTGAAACCTCTAAATAGGCAGTTATTTTAAAATTCAGTCTGCGTTCATTTTGCTTTAAACATAATAGCAAAGAAAAATGTTTGGCTACAAAGGTAAAATAATCTCTCTGTTGTTCTGAATTTGTATTATGTTGTTTATTTCGACTTTGTTAGCTAAGAAAGTCAGGGAAATGTTTGGGTGTGTTTTGCTTTTGGCCATTGGATTAGTTTCTTGTTTATGAAACCACTGTCCTGGATTTGAGAAAAGGCTTCATGGCCGCAAAAATAATTAAAACCAGTTTATGCAGCAAATGTCATCTTGTATTTGGGACAATTACGGATGTTTACTTTCAGGACTACTTTAATCATTAACAATAACGCAGAAAGCACTACATGAAACAAGAAACTCATGTTTTTCCATGCAGTAGAGCAATGTCTATTAGATCTAATGACATCTCTGCTTCCTGCATTCACATTGACATTGGACTTGCATCTCTTAGCTTCTTTTCTAAAGTCTTTGGAGGCAGAAATGACAGGAGCAAAAAAACTTAGCTTTGTTTTGATTTAAGTTAGCTGTAAACTTTAGCTTTAGTAGGAACGCTCACTATAAAAACATTTGGAAGTGGGTTATGCTGCTTTTTTTGTTCATTGATTTGATGTGGATTAGCAGAAGTGTTGTCATTTTGTACCATTGGCTACTGAAGTGGAATGAACAGACATCTCTTTTACTCTGGATTTAAAAATTGAGACATTTAAGTAATTCCAAATTATTTTATTAGGGATATTCTATGGAGCTTGTGGATCAAGTGGACATATTGAAGCCGTTACTTGACTTAAATTAATGTATACTCAAAATATAAGCCCTTTATTGAGTTTATTCTCAGTATATTTCCAGTGGACGCATAGGAGAAACCGTAAGTGAACAGTCCTCAAAACATAACATGAAGGAGGATCACCTAAGAAACAAAACTTAGTTTAATACTGTTAGTGACCATGTTATTGTCTCCTTTTAACCCTTTCCAGCAAAAAGTCTTCCTCAAAGGGCTGCTTGGATGTTTCAGGGGCTTACAGGTATCTGTATCAAACTTTAAACCACATAGGCAGGGAAACCTGGCTGAATATCTAGGCAGCTGCCACTGGTATGAGAACTTCATCGCAACAGTGATGATTGATTTGTTTGCTTGGTACAACGCCGAATGGGTGGGATACATGTGGCTCTGTAGCCACTAGATGGCACTGGGAGTGTAAAGAAGAAAGAAGTTTATTGCCCTACCAGCATGTTGCCATTTTAAGCATCACAACCGATAATATTCCTGCCAATACAGCTCTAGCAGCGGTGTCTATGTGTAAATCCACACTGGAAACAGTTATGCAATCGATCTGGTGTAAGAATGACCCTGGGGGGCTGCTGTCCCCGGCTGGTTAGCCACTTGTCCAGTGCTGAACACAGTTCTTCGTCTGGAGCCTTCAGAGCTTGTCGTGCCTGTTGCTTTTTGGAGTGACGGGAATCCAGTTTGAGGAGAGATCCTGGGCTCAGAGCATGTGGAAGTGGCCGTTTTGCTCGAAGTAGGTTTTCCAAACTAACCCAGCCTCAGTTTGGGAGTTTTGTTGGTCGCTGGATGCATAGGGATCCTACGTGCATCTTGTTGTCAGAGGCAGAAGTTAACTTTGTTAGTTTGGCCATAGGTTTTTTGTTACTATTTTTGCAACTCGAGAGCTTCCTCTGTGTTAAAAGGGTCTAAACATGATCTGCTGCAGTGGCTTCTGGTATAATGCTGCTTTCCTGGCTTTAGCCAGCAATAAATGTAAAACTTGATGTGGCTTTTGGGGAAAGGATTCCCTCAATGCCCCGAAGTGCCAGGGAGCTGAAGAGCTGGCATAGGGCAGGTGTTTGGCACGGAGCTGTGGAAGTCGGCCACGCTTCCAGCAACCCTTCTTATTCAGACCCATTTCAGAACATACCTACTGGCTTATATTCCTAAAGTCCATTAAAGATTTTTCACAATCCTTTAAAAACAGCACTATAAAAAAATAGTAGTCACAGTATAGTTCTGCAGGAAATAAAACTATTAGGATTAATGACTAATTACCATGTTTTGCAAGAGACAGGTGGTTTTTTCCACCTCTTACTGCGAAATGGTTCCTCTTGTGTTGGTGGCGTGTTAAAATACGGGTGACAGGCGGGAATGGCTCGCGGTGAACGTGCTGGGCTTGCTCTGGTGCCGGTAGGAGAGGCGGTGCGGGGGACGCTAGAGGGAGCGCTGGGCCGCCCGTGTCCCGCCGTGTCCCCACGCGCGGCCTCGCCGCCCGCTCGCAGCAGCCGCCGGTGCCCGGCCCAAAGCGTGTCCGCCACGCGGGCGGGAAATGCCCCTTCCGCTGCCGAGCTGTTTTGTAACCCCCGGCACACGAATGGAAGCGGATTCCGCGCCGGTCGGAAGCACGAAGCTGCCCTCGGCTCCTGGCGCTCCTGGGTGAATCTCGGCTCGCTGAGGGAGCCGAGTGGAGCAGCGGCCGAGGAGGTTCCCGCTGGCCTGGAGAGCGCGGCAGGGAGCGCGCGGCGCCGCGGCAGGGCTCCGGGTGCGGAGCGCGGATCCCTTCGGAAGCGTTAGAGCCTGGGGTTTGTCAGCAAAGCCTTCCTGGAGGAGCGCCCTGCGGCAGAGGGACGGAGAGCGGGGCAGTGACCTCGGCTGAGGAGAAAGGGCGGAAAACCACCTTTAAGGAGAAGGGAAAAGAAAATTCAGGGTCTCTTTGGAAAGGGGCCCGGGGTTCAGCATCGCGCTCTTGTTCTGAATTCCTCCTGTTGTTGGGCACTGGTGTGAGGTTCCCTGATCACCCCATCGAGCAGATCTGCTGGCCCCGTGTGACCTGAGCTAGGTTAGGAGCTTAAAATCCAACTTAAAATCCGGATACCTTGTGCAATAGTGAGCCCGCAAGCTTTGCCAGAAAAATGTTTTCGATGTAAATCATTAAAAAAACAACTATACACACCCTTTTTCCAGCCAGGACTAGTGAAAACTTTTTTTTTTCCCTTTTAAACTGAACGTGATTCCTTTGTAGTTATCTAGTTCCAGGTGCTGAGCTTGTAAAGGAGACTCGTGATAAAATTACACAAGTGGTTTAAAAAAAAAAAGTCATAAGGCTTACTCCATTTTTCTGAAGTATGCATAATAATTTGGAAACCCACAGAACTTGTTCTCTTTTTTTTTTTTTATATATTTATTTGTGACTTGGATACAGGAGTATTTTCCCCGGTGACTGTCAGCCTCGGGAGTTTGGCCCTTTTAAGGTGGATCATTCAAGGTGAAGATGAACAGCCCAGAGCATGGCGGGTTCCTCGGGTGGAGGAAGATGTGGGTGCTGGGAGCGCTGCGGCCCCCCCGTGCCTCCCACCCTGGGGTTCCCCCTGCACAGGGAAGTCCTCGTCACCAGCCCATATCGTTCTTCATGTGTCAGCTCACAAAAAACTCAACTAAAGAGCAGTTGGGGCTAATATCACTGCGCAACCTGCTGCTGTTGAGTTGCTAACAAAGAAAAACACACAGTGGGGGTCCAGAAGACTGAAATTTGTTCTAAAATAGGGTGAAATGGAGCCCGCCTGTGTGAGGATTTTGTGGCTCTTTCATTTGTTTTCTTCATGCTTTTAAACCTACTTCCTGTAGCTGTCCTAGGGTTTTTACAATGAGCTGGAACATCCTGGAATACTTGAATCAACACATAACTTGAAGCAATCATTTATTTTTTTGCTATCTCCTGATGGGAACTCCTGCCCACGTTCCCATGGGAGCTCCTGCATTGATAGCGTGACGAGCTGGAAGGGCCTGTGGATTAACTGTGCGGGGCTGCCTGGTCGGTGTGTGACCTGGGTGTTCCTTAAATCTTCTGGTGGCTTGTTTGTGTTTAACAAACATGAGACTAAAAAAATGATATTTTCAAGGGAAAAACAGCTCATTAAGGGTCTAAGTCTCTTTAAGTGCCTTCGTTGCTGTTTTATATGTCAAATGGCAGTAGGTATATACAAAGAATGAGCCCAGAGCCTCTGGTTTACATCCTGGTGGATTAAACTGGAGGCAATAACCTCTTCGCCAGCCGCAGCGGAGGCCGTGAGCGCCCGGGGCCCATTTGCTCTGGTGGGTTACAGGAATCCAGCGGGGTGGTCAGAGCCGCGCTGGGCGCGAGCGCAGCAGGGCCGCCCCACCACGAGGGTGGTAATGACCAGCAGAGGGGCCGGGGGCACAGCTGGAAGCAATAACCTCTCATATTGCCCCACCGCGAGCCGCTGGCCCTCTGAGTCAGAGCCCGCGCGGTGTGACTGCGAGCTCCATATATGGCCCGCGATGCTGCTCGCCCTGTGCACGTCAGAGGCTGGACGGTTTATCTAAAGCTGGAGCTGTGGTAATAAATAGCTGATGAGAAGCACCTATGTCTGGGCAGGGTTAGCCACCCTGCTTGGACTTTTGAAAAGTCTGTGAAAAGGTGGTGTGTTCGGATGTGAACTGTAACGAGCATCCTGACCCGCAGTAGTGATCTGACTTTGCACCAAAGGGGGAAGATGATGTACTAGGCATCCTACCGTCTTCCTCCTCATGAAGGCTGATGGACTTTACCTTTCAGAAGTTGGCACCTTGCTTTCCTAACCTGCTTTTGGTGCCCTCCTCACTGATTCTGCCATGTCGCTCTGGGTGGCCACATTTTATTTTCCTCCCCACTTGTCACCCCGAAGCCTCTGCTCTGTTTTCATGTGCAGCCCGAACGTTCACATCCCTGCTGTCATGCGCAGGCTGCGGGCAGGGACAACAGGGCAAGATGAACTCTTAATTAGAGGCATTAAAGCTGGTCACTGCTGCTGGTGTCCATTTGAATAGATGCTGTGCTTTATTTCTCAGGAATGAGCTGGTGGCCAGCGCAGGGCCAGGAGATGATGCTGGCAGATTATTTCTGTCCTCTGCCAGCCCCAGCGTACAGAATTAGATTCATCCAGTTGTGTCTTTTCCTGACTCAAGTCTATGTGACTGCCCCTATAGAAAATAGCCTGGGTATAACCTTATAAACTGTCTGCTTTGCAGTTTACTCCTCAAAGTAGCAACGTGGCCCTGGTGTGTGTTGGGCGATGCCACGTGCTGGCTCCCCTGGTGACTCTGGTTCAGTTGTATTCAAGGCTTGTTGCTCATCACTTGGAATTTCCAGCAGCTCTGTGTGGTGGGGGAAGACTTGACTGAAGCGGGGGGATAGACACATGATTGTAAAATTAATACTCGGCCTGAAATGGCATGGTGCTAAAACTAGCCCCGACTGCTTGATGCATTTGTGTCACTGAAGGATGCTCTAGGTCCAGGCTTCGTCTTTATTCAGAGCCACCATTTTACAGCCTGTACTGCATACCAGACACTATAGAAGATCACGAGACACTTTTAATCTCTCATAACACAGACTGGATTGACGTTTTTACCAGCCACCTCCAGCTGCAACTTTTTTTTCCTTTTAGCCACAGAGCACTTTTCTTCGGAGGTAGTTGCCCACTGCTCCTGGTGATAAAAAGGTGCTGCAAGGTGGTGTTGCTTTCTTGAGAGGTGCAGTGACTTTAGAGATAAGTATGGGATGAGTTGCGGGCTGGAGGAGCACTCGCAGGATGTTTCCCATGAGAAGCAGCTTTTGGTTTTCCAATTCATCTTAATCACATACAGAACATTTTCCCTCCGTGGAATCTTGAACCTAGTCTAAAAAGTTGTGTCCATGGGGGGAAATGTTTTTTTAGTGCATTGAGCCCAGCAGTGGGTTCAGTGCTGGCAGACGTATCACTTTTCTCTGTGAAATACTTCTAAATTGGAGCCAGTCTAAAATTGTGTCTTTCAGAAATATAAGATGTTAAAATTAGATGTAGTTGTTGTAGTGCTAGTACCGTTTCAGTGGGGTGAATGTCATGTGAAAAAACATTTGATACTGAGGTTATTTACAGCTGTAATTTTTTCAGTCTAGATGCACCAAATGATTAATAGTATGAAAATATAACTTTTAAAATGGATATTCAATCATTTTTCCTCTTTTTCCTCATTAGAATTATTATACATAATCACATGTTCTTAAGGGTTCTGCTTTATTTTTACATGTGCCGATTTTTATGTTCCTTTTTACTTCCATTGGTGATTTTCAAAGTGTGATCTATAAAACTCTAAGCATAATCTGTAAATAAAAATTTAAGCCTTCTAGAAATCTTGGAAAAATGGCATTTAAAGCAATTTATTTCTAAGGATTAGCAGTATATGGACTCTAAGATGATGGCTGAACTAAAAACTCACTGAGGGATGGTGAGTTCAAGAGTTCATGGGTGCCTTCCTTAAGATATTAGGGTTGTGCAGATAGGGTTTTCCAAAGCCCCCTAAATTACTGTTGCCAAAAAAGAGATTGATGTTGAGCAGCTCTGGATGACCAGCTCTTGTCTTGTTTGATTTGCAAATTGTGAAGATATTTGTAAGAAATCGCATTCCAGCCGAACCACAGGCTCCTGCCGGTCGTCCGTCGTGGCAAGCAAATGTTCCTCGCCCGAGTCAGCACAATATTTCTCAATTTCTTCTTGCCTCCTGCAATTAGAAGGGTAAAAGAGAGGAATTCTCGCAGGAGGGCGAGGGGAAGACGGTGTTTGGGATCTCACATGCTTTGAATTTCAGCAGCTCTTCTCGGTTTGGTGGGCAGAGCGGCTGCTAACCTGCCTGTTGTGGGTGTTTGTTGTTTGGCCTGGCAGGGTTTGAAGTAATTTTGCAAATGTCCTTTCTAAAGGTAGAGCTGCGGCAAGGCTGGAGGTGGGGAAACCTTTTGAGTTTTCCTCAAGCAGTTGAAATAAACGGAGCCAGGAGAGGGAAAGCCCTGCAAGGGTGAGTGTTTGCTGTGGCTCCGGGCAGAGGCGGAGAGCGAGATGTGGGGAGCATCGTTTGCAAAGAGGATTAAGAGTTATTTGTGACTTAGGCCTGACTCAGTGAGGAGGATACGGAAACCACCTGAGCGCCCGTGGGCCGGGGCTTTCCAGGGGTGGCCCCAGCTCCGCTCCCAGTGAAGTCCCTTCCCTCTTCCCCTCCCAGCTAAGCCCTTTCTTGCGAAGTGCAAAGCAAAGTGGCCCTTTTCTTATGAGACACCCGGAGACCCTCCCACTCCTCTAGTTCTTCCTTCCCCCCATTGCAACCCTGGCACCCTCCAGCCAATTGTTCAGCGAGGTGCCTGGTAAAGCTGGGCGAGAGCAAAAGCAGCTGTGGGGCCAGCAGCACGCAGCCTGCTCCTGCCCCACGCCCCACACCAACTGCTCATGCCTTAATTCTTACTGCAGTTAAAATGCTGCTTCTGGGGCTTCCAGAACTCCAACTTTTTTTTTTAACCATTCTAGGATTGTTTATATTGCGATGGAAGAGTTGCATTTGGTCAGCCTAATCTTCAGGTGGCTTGTTGGCCGTTGACAGCTGCTTTGCGAAATGCTTTCATTTTTCCCTTGGATGCTATTGCTGTTTAAAAAAGAATTAAAAAAAAAAATCCCTTTGCAGACGTTTGGACACCAGGGCACAGCTCTGAGCAGGAAGGCCATTCCAGGAGCATTAAAAACCATCTCGAGGATGCCAACAGCGTGAGGAACTGCTTGTGGCCGGTGGCTCCTGCCCGGTGGAGGGGATTGCTGCCTGTCAGCAGTTGCTCACGGGCACTTTGTACTTGCTGGGCTAAAAAGGAGAGTTTTCCTTGTCTACGAATGCCCAGGTCTCCTTCCACGGCCCGCGTGCGCTTTGGAAGGCGATGCAGGCAGCCCCACAGCTGAAACTCCAGCAGGGCCTGAGGGCCTCCTTGCTGCGGCAGCGATTTGGAGGTGTCTCCTACTCCCATAAAACTGAAAGCAACAGTCTCCGGGCGCAGCTGGCTGTAGTCACGCTGTCGTGGGGCCGGTCTTCCCGGGTTTGTGGAACTGAAACGCCGAACTTCTTGATTCGCACGTCGCCTTGCTGCGGCCCGGCAGCGCCCTAGGAAATGGTCGTTTGCGCCTCGCGGACGTGGGGATTTCCTCCATGCAAATCCCCTTGTCGGAGAGACCTGGGTTGCGGATATTTCTGCAGCTGGAAACTGGGGCTGGAGGGTCTGCTCTTCTCCCATGTTAGCTGTTGGAGAGGATTAAATCCCTTTGACGCTTTAGACTGGTGGAGAAAGAGGTTCCCAGGTTTGCTGTAAGCTTGTTCTGCAATTTTAGGAAAATCTCTTTGCCCCTATGACTAAAGTGAATATATTATTAGAGATAAAGCTGTTTGGGACAGGCACAATCTTACTACAGGTAGTAAAAAGGAGCCCTTTGCCATAGGGACCTATAAGTTAAGTTATTAATCATTTTTCCACTCCTCTGTTCTTTCTGCTGCCTCCATAGAAAATGCATTTTGGCTGTATCAGCTTCTGCGCCTTTCTTTTTTAGTTTTACATTAATGAACGTTTGGTGTTCCTAATTTCTCACGTCAGGGTGCTGCGTTATAGATCTTCATCCACATCCAAAATATTTCTGAGTGCGCTTATTCCTGTAGAGCAACCCACAATAAGTAAGAGCTTGCGTGATATCAGAACAGCCTGCCTGTCACCAGTTGTGTGGTGGTTTGCGTGTGACACCAGCAGGCCCAGCTGTCATACAGAAAAATGTGACAGGTTTTCAACACTCTTGTTTCACTGCCATTAAATAAATTACAGCATCAGTGTCACTAGGTAAATCCGGTGTACGAATTCAGTTTTGATTTGGGGGCGGAGGGGAGGGTATTGGGCTTCCTTACTGGTATAATAAACTGTGACTCATTTGAAGGGGAAAGAATTAGAAGAAAATTGTTGACAGTATGTTTCCCAAGATGACAACTAAATGCACCAAATAATTAATAGCAGAAGATAAAGTTTGAGCAATTTTTGCCCTGCATGTAAATAATTTTTTTACAGTTTATTTAAATCTGCAACTTTATGAAAATAAAGTTGAGCTCAGTACTTTCTCTCCTTCCCCAACTATGTCACTTAACTTTTTATGTGATTTCTTCTTTATCTCCAGTATCTAGTGCTCGGGCTACGGTCTATTTGAATTACTTTTGTATAAAAATAATGGTGATTTTTCCAGGCTTTTTAAGCATGTAGCACTTGAATTCCTGTAGAGAATTTTTGAGCATGTGTTTGCTAGTCTTTTTTATTTTGTTTTGTTTTTCTCTTGGTTTGGGGTTTTTTTGAGGTCTGTCCTCAAAATCTCTTATCACAAAAAGATTTTGTGTACGTAATTCACTTGCATGACATTTAAACAACACTTAGACTTTGATTTACATTTCAAACTATCTTTAGGAAATGTCAGTAAAGTCACTTTCTTGGATACGTGGAATGACTGACTTAGATTAAGCAACACTGAGGAATTACTGGCTTTCTGATTTGGGGAGAAAGAGCCAGAAATAATAAAGGAGCTCTGTGAGATGCCATGAGGTCCTGGTCATTCAAAACTTCTTTTAGCATAAAACTTAAATCACCTCCATTGTCTAACATGAATAATTAAAATTGCAAGCAAGAAGCACTAGATTTTAACCCGAGTTCATTGCATCAGAGCAAAACATGCTTCTAATTTTAGCTGTTAGTTAAACTACCATTAAATGTGTATGAAATTGTGTTTTTTTTCAGGGCCCACACATTGCATCAGTTACTCTTGCTGCATATGAATGTAATTCGGTTAATTTTCCTGAGCCGCCTTACCCAGATCAAATCATCTGCCCTGATGAGGAGACTGAAGGATCCATCTCTTTATGGGCTATCATCTCAAAAGTCAGGCTGGAGGCCTGCATGTGGGTAAGCTTTTGTTTATAAAACTCAAACAGTCTTAATATATGTATTTAATTTCTGTGTTCACCAGTGCACAAAAAAAAATGCTGAAATTGTTAGCAGTGTAGACCATTATTTTATCAATAATGTATATATCTGCACTATGAACTTAAACTTGCCTGATCATAGTTGTCTATTTTACTCTTGTATACTTTTAATAATTTTTAAAGGAAAGTGGTAAATACTAAGCCATCTTTTATCAGCTGCAGACAGACTGTTCTTCTAAAGGGTAGTAGGAAGCACTCGTGTGCTGTGAGATGCTTTATGCAAAAGGTAAGATCCAGAAGGGGGGTCTGCATCCCAAGTGAATATGGAACTGTCAGGTCTTACACTGCCTGCAGTTAAGCAATGAATAATTTCCAAGACTTTGGGCCTATAGCTTGTATTAACAGCAAAAGCAGATTATAACAACCTCAGGAAGCAAAGTAGCATTTAAAAAAAAAATAATAAAAATCACTTTTTCTAATTAGAGGCCAGAATTGCCTGAATGCTTGGTAAGTAGATAGAGAAAGTAGATAGAGATGACTGACTTTGGGTACAAGTATTTATAAGACCATGAAAGTAAACTCCCTTTTTTTATTTCCCTCCTCCTGCTTGAGTTTGTTTAATGAAGACTGGAGTAATAAAAATAGCATTTACACTTAGGTTTCTGGGGTTGCAAAACAAAAATGCAACTTGGGGTAAACATCCATTGCTTAATCTTTGGCAGCTAAAATAAGTGAACTCTGAGAATTAAGTAGTTCAGGAATGAGTTACTAACATTGCAGGCGTTGAGTATCGTCCGAGGTTGGAAGGAGGCTCCCGGAGAGCAAAGAGCACCTTCCCCACCACGTTTGAGCTGCTTTTGTTGGTGCAGGCCGGGGAAAAGAGCAAGCCTGGCTGCTTGCTGTCCTTGCCCTCTCCTCTTGCCTTCGAATTCCCTGTCCGCTACCTTTTCACTGAACTCTGTCTCCGCTGACACTTCCCTTGGGAGCATCCTCCGTCTCCCTGTGGTGTCTAGTGCGATGTTATGCTTTCTTGGAATGTTTCATGAGTACATAAACATCGCCTGCGAATTTCCTGTAAGCCAAAGCAAGCTGGCAACTGCTGCCGCTGCTTCCAGTATGTTTCTTTTGTCCGAATTCCAGTTCACATTTTATGGAAGCTGTTGAAGAAACTTCCCCTTGCTTCTGTCGCTTCTAAAGCAAATGTCCCCTTACTGAAAAGCAAATGACTTCCGGAAAGGAAAGCAGATGATAACTGATTTTTGCAGCTCAATTTGTTGCTAAAAGAATTTGATTTGAATTATTTTTCCCTTTCAAATTGAAATCAGGCATAAATTAATTCCAAGTCTGTGCATAGCTGCATCAACTCGCATTTTGGTATTTTTTGGTATTGAAACCAGCAACTTCTAATTAGATCTAAAATCTGAATTTACCTGATAACCACTGGATAGACTCCAAAGAAAAAGAATGATTGGGTATACATTAGAAGTGCTGCTAACTCAGCACATGGAGCCCTGGGAGGAGCTGCTGCTGTAGCACCGACGTCCTGTTTCCTTTGGATTTATAAAGCAAAATTATGTGTCATTCCAGAATGAAACCTGGCCAGTCTCTTGGCTGTTGGAAGGGAGACGGGAGGGTGGTAGCAAGGCACATTTTCATGTGCTAGGGTGAAAGCAAGATGGTCCCAGCAGGGACTTGCAGATCTCTGGCTGTAAAGCAGCCCAGACTAAGTATCCTACAAGGCTCGAAGGCGGGGATTTATCTGCACAAGGGACTTGATTCAGTTCACAAAAACATTAATGGCTGTTTCAGGCAACTTAAACCAGGTACGGTTTTATTCCAGAGATTAAAAGGCATTACTACTCCCCTGCATGTCAGTGATAGCTGTTTTTGTTGATAATGAGTGTTACTAGGATTACATATCCCTGGATCGAAGGAATTATTAGGTGAAACAGGAATGATGCTTTTTAAATCACTATAAAATTTGGCTCCACCAGTCCTGGCCTGCAGAAGGACTCTCTGAAACAATCAGTTAGGTGTATGCCAGTTTTCACAGCCTTCCATCCCACGGGGACGAGGAATTCAATAGTGCCCTACGTTTTTAATGCATTGCAGCTTTTTTTGTGTGTGTTTTTTTACAAGAAAAAAGGGGAAAGAATAAAAATATTTAATTGCATGGGATTAGCAGAACAGGCAGCCTGTGTCCTAACCAGGACAAAATTCCTTTAAAAGACTCTTTCTAGTGGAGTAATTTCCCAGTTTCCTTTTCTGAACGTATTTGTGCAAAAGAATTTTGATTAGCACTTGATTTTCCAGTTCATTGTTAGTTTAGAGAATCTCTGAGTAAACCTCACCCTTAATGTGCAAACTGACAGCTAATGTTACAAAAAGCAGTTAAATAGTTACTGGCTCCAGTCCTGAATTGGTGCTTTTTATTTTTTCTGCACTTAAGGAACCTATCTCCAACAGACATGAAATCATATGATTTTTTTGCGCTTCTGAAAGGTTTTGTAATTGTAGGCATGTGACTTAGCCCGTTTAAAGAAAGTTCATGTCCTGTACACGCATGCGAACCTCTTCCTCAGTTAACCAAATGAAGCCAAAGCAAATTGGCAGAGGCCTGAGCAGCAATGTGACTCTTTGTTCTTACATCACCCTAAGAACATAACCTCAAGTTAATTTTTCTGCAGCACTCTTGCTACTGTTCTCAGCCTTATCGTTCCCGGTGCCAGAAATAGGCAGATGAGTGATGTTCAGCTTGCTGCGTCCATTGAAATTTGTTTCTTCTGTGGAAAACAAGGGGATAAACATGTGAGGCTGTGTTTTGTACGCTGGGAATTCAGCAGCTTTGAAAAGCAACCTGTGGATTCGGGGTAGAGGCGGCAGCAGCTGGAATTCTCCCTCGCATGCAGCTGCGAAGCGGACTGCAACAAAGGAAGCTGAGAAGCTTTAACGCTGCTTCAAAGGAATAGAGAAGCTTTTGTTATTCCCGACCCCAGGAAAGAAAAGCCATCTGCATGGAGCTAAATTTTAACGCCTTTCCAGCCTGGCACCCAACTATTGTGCTGTTACCTGTCCTATATTTAAACCATTCTGAGTCTAATCCAAGTTCCTGTTTCATTAGCCTCTGTTTATCCATATGTTCAATCTTAACTTTTTTTTGGGGGGGGTTAAGTTAAAGCTGCGTTTGCCCACAAGCCTGAGATGAGTCATTTGATGTCCTGAGAAAACAAATATAATTTTCCTGTGGTGAAAAAGGAGCCGTGCTTTCATCTCGGGTTCCCTCGCCTGCTTTTTTTTTTTTTTTTCCATTTTAGCGGGAGCCGAGGCTTTGCTCAACCTTATTTTCCTTGCTCGCAGCTGTAGTAAAACCGGAGCCTGTTTTCCTCCCAACCGGTTGTGCTGAAGTCTTGTGACCGCACGAGCCGGGGCCGTGACAGCCCAGGCTCCGGGAGGACTTCCCGGCTTTTCCAAGGGGCCGTCACATGCCGGCAAATGTGTGCGGCGCGGGGGGAGCGCGGCCCCTGCTGAGTCAGGGAGCGTGTCGGTGCACGGGCCGAGCTGCAGCCTCCCCAGGCTGAGAAAAGCCCAGTCTAGCAACGCAAACGTGGGGCGTGGGGCTTTGGGAAGGGGGAGAGGTTTCGGAGGGACCGTGTTGTGTTTGAAAGCAGGGGGAATTGATCCTGGTAGGTCAAAGGAAGCTTTAGGAAGCAGCTGGTGTTGCAGGAGTAACGTGCTGCGTGTTCAGGGCTTCTCGTCGGTTGAGGTGTCCAGGGGGCTGTGCGCATCACGGCGCTGGTTTTAGCACACGCACGAGACTGAATCAGAATTGCTCTTCCCGCAGGGTGCAGGCACGGCCATAGGAGAGCTGCCTCCGTACTTCATGGCGCGGGCGGCCCGGCTCTCCGGTGCTGAACCTGATGATGAGGAGTACCAGGAATTCGAGGAGATGCTGGAACATGCAGAGACTGCACAAGTAAGAACAGTGCAAAACAGCAGCGTTCAAAAAGCACGGGGCAAATCAGAGGGAATAAATACCTGTTCCCGTGAAATGGAAAAAGGGCCAAAAAAAGTTGGTGCCTCTTCTGAGGGGACTTCCCCAGGGTGGGAGAAGATCCTCCGCTGCACAGAGATACCTGTCATCACACCAGGATTAGCAGGGTAGCTTTCTGAGGGCTGTAGAGCCAAAGTATTTGATACAAATGCCATTTTGTTTTGTTCTAAACTTGCAAGAACAGAACAACAGAGGTAGGTTCAAAGTGCCCTAACAGATTGGTGGTTGAGGAGCTGCTATAATAAACACGATTATAAAATAGCTGAATTTAAAACTCTATTCAGCCAGTACATCCCCTTGAGATGACATTTACCTGCCTTGCCCCTAGCAGCCTGTAGGGCTGGAGCATGACCCATTCCTCAGCCTGAGGAAACATATTTTTCCTGGTGTGAAAATGTAGCCAAACTGCTCTGAATCCCTTTTTGTTGTTCTTGTTACTTGTTTTCATGATACTGCTTGCATTACAGCATATTTTGCAACCAGTGCTGATCTATTAGATATTACTGTTGATGATTTTTATTCAGGTCAGGAGTTTGCATCTTCTTCACAAGTTATTAACTGTGTCTTCACAACTGTGTCTTAAAAGAAGTTAAACATGCTTTCCTCAGACTTTTCACCACTGAATTTCTCTTCTGTATTTTTCTTTCTTAACTCTTGTTTTGTCTACCAAAACCAAAGTGGGTCATGAGACTGCTATGAAAAAAACAGCAGATGCTATTTACCAGCAAAGCTGTCTTTTAACTTACCTAACTCCTGCCAGGGTGTTTTCTTGATACAAATATTATTTCTTTTTTTGCTTTTCTTTGGCACTCCCTCAAAAAAGAGCAGTTGGCTTGGAAATATTTGGTGCAATCTGGTAACACGGCAATGCTAATACCATATAGTAAAACTCATACTAAAACCTGTTTTTGTGAGAACATTGGATAGTCCCAAAGGGTGTTTTTGCTAATATAAATAGTAAAATATCTTCTAAATCTTTAAAGATGCTTTGGCAAAAAAAGAAAAAAGGCATTGGTCTTTGCTCTATTGTCAGTATTTATTTTGCGAGGTAATCCCCAGCTGTATAAAAATAAATTCCTCATAAAAAAAAAAAAATACCCCAAATCAATCAAATACTTCAGAGCTGAAATGCTAGCTCTGTTCAGTGAAACTCTCCCAGCAAATTGTACCCTGGGAGCAGCCAGAGGTGGTTTCTGTAACGCACAAAAGTTTTTGCTAGAGAGCATCTGTCAGGACAGGCCAAAGCTATAGCCAACTATATTGACTGTCCTTTGTAAACAAGTGGTGTTGTGTAATTAATTAAGAAACATGATGATGTTTTTTACCAGTACTTTTGATTTTATTCTCTTGGAAAACTGAATTTGGATTTGAAACATGTTGTTTTGTGGATGGATGGCCAGAAAAAAAAATCTTTAAACTACCCTTGTGGTTTGGTTTCTATAAAACCTTCTTAACATGAGGCTTTGACAATCCGATTAAATTGTATTGCACTCATAAAACTGACAGTTCAGTTTTTTCCACTTGCAAATATGACTTCCTTCTTGCTTTTGGCTCCTATCGTGTTTTTGCTAGATGTCTGTGGGAGACAGGCTTGCCTGTTCCTCTGACCTTGAGTAAATCCCAGCATCGTAAGCATAACTTATCGCTATTGGCTCTGTAATTGCTATTTCATGAGGAGTTATAAAGTCTATTTTTAAACTGCTTAATACCAGTTTTCATTGCCCGCTTCAGCATCTCCCACTCTGCAAAAACTCAAGCGGTCTGCTTAAGAAAAGAGGGGCTGTGTCAAGTGTCTCATGCCGCGGAGACCACTACAAATGGTTGACGTCAAGTGATAGAAGGTCCCCTTTCAGCGTAAAGGTCTCGCTTCATCCCGCACGTCTCAAAAAGCTGGATTTGGGTGTGTTGGATTTTGAAGAACAGCTCCCCTCTCTGTGCCCAGGAGGCAAAGCCAAGCGGCTTGACGTTCCTGCCTGCGTGTTTTGTTCAGCGGGCTCGCGCTGCTGCCTCTCAAAAACAATGGCAATTTTGAGAAACAGATGAGGATCCTCTCTAGCGAGAATAGGCTATGAATGTGTCTAGCCCGAACGGTTTGCGAGGGGGAATGTGGGCTCGCTAGCTTGGCACTTTGATTTAAAAAAAAAAAAAAAGAAAAAAAGGAGGAGCGGAAATTAGAAGCACTGAACAGCTTAAAGGATTAGTGTCCCATTCAAAATTACACCAAGTAAAATATTATTTATGTTATTTACTTTGAAGAGTCTGTGGAGGGCAGCGTGGGCTGCACGCGGGGCGCTCTGCTCCCCCGGGCCGCGCACAATGCAGAGCCCAGCATGCGACAGGAACGCAGCGGCCCGGGCCGATCTGGTCCCGCTTAGCGCTGAGCTTAGAAATGATGGATGTCTTAAAAATAACGGGTGTCTTAAACGGTATCTCGGGCGCTGCTTCTCCGCCGGCCCCGCTGCAGAGCGCTGGCGTTTCGTTTTCCTCTCGGCGCTCCCCTTTGTAGCGCGGGGGAATATCTCCAGCTCAAACCAACCTTGCAATTAGGGGAAGTGAGTCCCTCCTTAGTGCTGGGGCAGCACATTGCTCAGAACCCAGCGCACACAGAGCTCGGCCCCGCTTCGGGCCGGCGCACACGCGTGTGCAGGGGCTCCGCTGTCTGCCGGTGCTGGAGGTGCTGATCGCTGAGTGCTTTCTCATCCCCCTGTCATGCTGAAACTCTTAAAGCTGGTAGAGGTTTCTGGTGAAAATGAAGCTTTGCTCAATGGTGCTTAGTAATAATGGGCAGTGTATGGGCCTGAGCTGTATCACAGTGCTCCTTCCTGAGAGAAAGTAAGCAGTATCTTTGTATATCTAATCCTTAATGACCGTAAGTATTTGGATTCACTAAGTGACATATATTTAAGAACTAATGACTTGCACGTCGGGCCGTGCTTCTGTGCAGGGCTGTTGCAGCCAGGTTTCCCCGCAAAAATATTTCCTAGTTGCCTACGTTACTATCAGTTTACTGCTGCTTGTTTACTCTCCCAATTGTGTCCTTGCCTTCCTTTGGAAGAATACAAGCTGGGAAAAGGGTTAAATCCCCACGAAGCGTCCGGAGCCGTGGCTCGCCGATGGAGCGTCCTCTGCACACTGGTGTCGGGCGCTGCTGGGACCTGTTTTTGACTCCGCTGAACCTTCACTCGTTGTGGTTTGTCTGGCCATCACATGACTTCTCTGAAAATTCCCCCTCCCCTCCATTTCCAGTAAACTGTTTGAACAGGAATGACTCAGACTGAAACCAGCTTCCCTGTAACCACAGGGCTTGTTAAAGAATTTGTCAACGTGGACTCGAGAGGGTTCGTACGAAGGCGAGCTGCAACTGCGTCGGTTTGCGTTGCGTCAGGGCTTCCACCGCGCCGCTTCCTGCTCCGCTGCCGGCTCCCCGCCGCCAAGGGGTTAAGCTGATGGGCCCGGCGATAGGGGCGCTTGGCGAAACCATCTTCCTCGCGGGCCCGAGGGCCTCGAGCGGCCGCAGCGCTTTCCCACGTCGCAACGTGGGGCTTCTCCTCGCCAGAGCGGAGCAGAGCAGAGCGCGGCACCACACCCAGGCCCGGCTCCTCCGGGACCCGGCGCTGTTCTGACACGATGCCCTGACCTCATCCGCCTGGAATGGGTTAGCCTGGGCTAATCAGCAAAGCGGTACTTAATTAGCCGGGTAAAGCAAGGTGGCCAAAGTGGGTCTCCACTGTAATTAAGCTAATCATTAATATCTGATAAGCCCTGGCTCGGAGAGGTTTTGCTGGCTGCTGCCCCGTCAGATCAAAAGGTTTTAGGGGTTTCCTGCAGGCGAAACGAAGAAGTCGGAGCAGACCACAGGGCAGGTTTTCACGAGGCAGTTACAAAAATGGAAGTGGCAAAGCGGCACGTACAATAAATGGAAAACCTTGACTTCTTTTTTTTTTTTTTTTTTTCCCCCTCCTCTTTCCCAGAAATAACTTGTTGAAACTCGGCATCAAATTCCGTTCATAACTTCTGGTGCTCCGTCTCCCAGTCCCCCCCTTCCTTGTCAGCTTCCTCTCTTTATGAATTGTGCCAGGTGGGAAGGAGGTGACCGGAGCTGGGTCCTCCAAGTTGGCCACGTGCATTGGTTAAAATTCCTTGTGGAAGTTTCTTGCCTTCATATCTTGGCCTATGAGTAAATGTGAATTAAAAATTAATCCAACTTGCAGCCGTTTGGAATGGGTTGATGAAAGCTGCCAACATGGGAACTGGTGTAAGGAGGGCTTGAGGGTTAGTGAAGAGTTAATGCAGCAGCAGGGTGGCAATAGGGGCTGTGAGTAAGGGCTGCGCAAGCCACCTCCGCACTGGCCTCCTGCGCTTTTGTTCCCTTCATTTGCACACCTGCGAGCAGATAAGGGAGCAAAACAGCCACCAGCGGCGCCTGCGTTTGCTAATGGTGATCTGGGGATGACTTTTTCACATTCTTCTTGGAAATGTTCTTTGTGATGCATCCGTTTGTTAAAACTCCTTTTTTCGAGTGTGTTTTAATCCCTGGTGTGGAAGCGCACAACTTCTTGCACCAAGGAAATCTGGGTTGCTTTGTAACGTTCTCGCTCAGTGTGGGGATGTTGGCTCTGAGGAATTTGCTCAGTAGCAGAGCTCGCGCTTTGAGCAGATAGGATCCTTGGAGAAGGAATCCCACGGAGCCAACTGGAGGCCTCGCGAGCTGCTTCTGCGCTGCCGTTGCGGAGAAGCAGCTGGAGGGATTCTGCTACTTGCTGTTTTGCTGTTACCAGGGCAAATGGGAAGTTCTTCCCAATTGCAATCCCTACAGGAAAAAAAAAACCCCAAACCATTCCATATCTTAAGTGAACTTTTCCAGGAACTTTGTCTGGGGAGAGAAAAAGCCTTTGTGTTTGCTTAGGAATAAATCTCTGTTGTTTCCCCGGTGTCTCTGAAATATTCAGATTAATCTCACAATTGAGCTATCTGTGCACAAGTAGGTGTATGCAAGATTTTGTATACAATAAAGGATAAATTAAAAACTGAAAAAAACCCAGTAAAATTAATAAGTCTCCAGTGTTTCAAGAAAGGCACATAAATTGCCAAAAGCTTAGGCAGATGAGCTGTCTCAGGAATAGTTTGCCAAGGGAGGCCGTAATAACTGATAAAAATTAATTCTTGTATCACTATCAGGAAAATGACTCTCTTTTTGTTTTTTATTTATTTTTTGTTTGGTTTTCTTGCTCCAGACACTGTTCAAATACCTCTCGGCTGCATGAGAGTCTGGTATGCAGACCACTTCTCTAAGTAGTCTGGGAACCTCTGCTCCTTCCCAAGGAGAAGCAAGAGGTTTGCTTAGGTTTGCACATCTGCTGGCGAGGCTGCATTGGAAGGTGTATGTTTGTGTAAAACATTGGCCAGCTGTGTAAGAAATTGCCCATGATTAATTTATATATGTGTTTTTCTTGTGTGTGAGCATCGTCTTCCTCAGCTTGTGTCCGAGGTCCTTGCAGAGGAGCAGCAGATTCTTTCGCCCTGCTTTGTCAGGGATTCAAGTGGTCAATGTATTTGTTTGGTTAATGAGAATGCTGCCTTTCCTGGTGACAGTGGCTATGAAAACCTCCACGGATGGAGCCTGCACCACCTCTCTGGGCAGCCCGAGCGGCCTCGCGGTCTTCCCCGATGTGCCCAACTCGGGACAGTCTTTGGTGGAGCCAGCTGCAGATCTGCTCGCTGAGATCTCCTGCAAGAGGTGACCGGAGAGCAGCTCCTTAGCAAGCAAAGGGAAAATAAGTTTTATTTCCTGCTTTCATACAGCAATATAAACATATAAAGTGTCAAAGGGGACATGTCACTTATTCCTACTGTACAGATCTGAGATGAGGAGACTTAGAGGTGGCAGGGGATGTGGTAAAAGGGCCACTGCTCTATAGGACAGATCTGATAAGGCTCTGAAATGACACGTTCCTTCCCCTTCCTTCAAACTGTTTCCTTTAATTGTCTTATTCTTTGCAAAATTTCTTTATGCTTTAAGTGAGAAGCAAAAGGGCTTTTATTTTGTTGCTAATTTGGAAGTGAGAGCTTGGGTTCTGCCTAGGGAAAATGCCAACATTAATTCTGAGAGTCCCTATTAACTCTCTGAACTCTGTAATACGTGTTTGATTTGATACGTCCCTTCCAAATCCAGACAGAGTGTTGGACTGTAGCTATCTAAAAGCTTGGAAGTGAAGTTGAGATCGAGAAAATGTATTTGCTGGTTTTTCCTATAGGGTCCTGGAGAGAGAGCAAAGTGAGGGATATAAATAAAATGTGTTTACATTGGTGCAGGAAATGAGGAAAATACCTAGCGGTTCCTACTGCTAAAATTCTGTCTAATCAAGAGCTGGTCAACTTGCATCCTCCTGACAGCTGCTCTAGCTGGGGCTTCTGGAGTCTTTCATTTCAAAAAATGGTTTTAAAATCTGATTATGGTGAGAATAAACGCCGCTCTTCTGTTACACCTAGTTATTCATATATTCATCTGATTTTGCAAAGTCACCAAGTTAGGCACCTTTTCCATTCTCTCTGGTTATGCAATTGGTGCTTCTTGGATGTGCTGCTTCTTTTGCTGCTTTGAAAAATGCTCGAAAACCTCTTTGGCCTGGTGTGTTTTAACAGCGTGGTCTCTCCCAGCGCAGGACGTTTCCTTCACGCCCATCAGACTCTTCTGTTCGCCACTTTCTCAACCCTTACGTGTCTCCTGAGAGGTCACCTTCACATCACGCAGGACAGGTTGAAGGGGCTGCTTTGGGCACTGAGCAATACACGGTTTGTAGCGCTAGGCAATGACCATCAGCTGCGTCTCCATCGCGGTTCTTCTCATCTCCAGGTTGCCCCATTGGCCCTTAAACACTGCTGTTCCCAGCCGCTTCCCCGGGATGTGTGTTGTAGCCTGTAGGTAGCTCTCTGACTTCTTCAAAACTGCTCTTCTGCAGTTAATATGTTATTTCAATGAGCTAATAATTCTTCCCAGTCCTCTGAAATTCTAGAGTTCATTGCCTAACCACAAATGGTCATTCTCCCATAAGTTGTGTTTGATTCCATTGTGTTGTAATAGAAAGCCAGAAGAAGCAAAATACTGTGCAGCTCATTTTTAACATAACTCAGATTTTTATATAAAAAGGGGCACTGTCTTTGTAGCCAGCTTTTTAAATGTTAAGGAATTTATAATTTTAATAGAGGGTAGTTTAATATGTTGTCTTCAGTGTTTGGGGAATAACGTTCTTCTGCTCAGGTTGTTATTCAGTTAATTTAATTTTATTTCTAATAAGAAACTAATATTATACCATAAACGGTGCCCAGATTTTGAAGGATTGTCCACTTCTGTGGATGTGCAAGTTACATCAGGGTGTCAAGCACGAGGATGAATCCTACCTGTAGTCAACTCTACATCCTACTTGTTACTATCTATACAACAGCTTTGGTATTTTGTTCAAATTTCCTCGGTAACCTTCGACTAGCTGTGTTTTCAGAGAGTAAGAAAATATGAAAGCTTCATAATTTCCTTGTGACAAATAATTTGAGACTGCTCTGTGTCCTGATGCTAAGTCAGCAGAAAAGAGTCAAAATAGAGTTTTGCTGCTGGAACATGTTAACTAAATCTGCCAGAATTAATTCATTGCAATAGAGGAAAACTTGTGCAACCCATTTTAAAACTAAGCATAAATGCAGGTATAAAACAAGCTGGCCAAGGCCTGGGCCAAGGCCTTGCAGGTGGGGTGAGTCCTGTTGGGTCCGTGGAGAAGCAGAGGACTTTCCTAAGGCCACACGCTGTGTGTGAAGTCCTGAACCAAGTTGTACCTTAATGCTTCTCCAGAGGAGAAACTTGTCAGCAGCAAAATGTTTCATTTCTTTTTACTGTCCCTTTAGGTTTGGGGATTTGGGATTTTTTTCTTTTTATTTTGCTTTTGTAACGTGTAGTAATGAAATGCTGGTATCAATAAATGTGCCATTTTACTGAAAGCAGCTATGAAGCAAACCTCCTCGGGCCGCCAGCTGAGACTTGTGAATCAGTATTTCACCACTGACCTTTTTATGCCTCTTATTTCCATTCCAGTTCTGGAGATCTGATGATTAACCCAATGAAGTAATGTTTAATCATTTAACCTCCTTCGCCTGTATTGCAGCACTCACAGGAAATCTGTTTCCAAACCGAAAAAACAAATCATCTTTGATAGGGACATAGTGAACAAAAGCATCCTGAAGTGTTGTAGAGAGTGAATCACATTAGCTGAGAGTCGAGTCCAGTCTAAATACTTTAATTTTGGGGGAATATGTTTTGCCTGTAAGTAGCTGAACTTTTATGTCTTTTTTTAGCTCTAAATTAAGAAAGTTATTTGATTTCAAACACTGTAAAAAATAGAGAAAGGATTGTTCCCTATGTAGGCTTTATAACAGAAAGATTGCGTTGTGAAATAGGTAAAAGTTGTGAAACTGGTTGTATTCTCCGAGAAATGAAACTTTTAAGGGTTTGGGTTTTTTTTTATTGCACATGTCTCAAAGGTTTGATGAGCGAAATTTAAGGAAGCATTTGAATACCAGCTTTTTGGAGCTTAGTTTTGTTAAAATAAATGTGAAGGCTGCAAATGCATAGCTTTATTGCAAGCCTGCTCTATATATTGCAATGCAAATTATTTCTAGCTGTGATTATATTAAGTTGTAGAAAACAGGGAGGTGGAGAGGCAGCTAAATTTATCTCTTATTTAGAAGATTTTAAAAAGGAAGTTTAGAAATTCTTGACTAAAACTTTAAGACCTATAACTGTATTTTCCATAGAATGCTTTGTAATGGATAGTGGATTTTTTCTTTAAGGAAAAAGTTATGGAGTAATAAGATTTAAAAGAAAAGAAAAAGCTGAACATTTTTATTATTTTTTCAGTATTTCATTATTGTTTTTTAAATAGAAATGTATGCTTTGAACTGGAGGAAACAAAAGGGTTCTAAGACAGCCCTGAATTTTGCAACAATCAAGAAATTTGTGTGACGGGAACTGTGTCCTCAATCAGAGGAAAAAAAGATACACTGTTCTTACAGTGAGCTAGCACAGCTTTTATATATAATTATAATGATATATATTTTTAAACTAGTTTTGCTGAAAGTGCTCTTTTATAGATCATTTTCTACAGAGTTTGTTTCCAATTCCTGCTTGTGAACGTTAAAGAGAATGTTAGTTATATACTCTTTAAGATCATGTAATAATATGTTAAAATTTCAATAGAAACTACTTCCATGGAAAGGTCCACTTCATGGACCTATTTGGATAATTGGATTATAGTGTTTTATTTTAAAGATATTTTAAAGTGAGATTTATGGAGCTGTGTAAAATTTGTGATTGGCTTATAAAAGTGCAAATATTGTTCTAACCCCATGAGCATTGTGAAATGGTGAGCAAAATAGGAACTGAAAATATCAGGGTCATTCAGCTCTGCTCGGGAGTACAGGGAGGGGAGCATCTTATGAAAATCCTATAGAGAAGGCACGAGTTTCTCGAGTCACCTTTTCAAAGAAAAAAAATCTTTTGCAAAAAGGGCAATTTTGCTCTTACACCTCAGTTAATGTATTACTTTTAGATTATATGGTAGAGAAACTTCAAAATGGATTTCTACTGTTGTGTTTGGTTAGGAATAAGAACATCTCTTTATTTCCTTGGTGTGCTCCGTTTTATTTCCTTTAGTTATGGATATAGGATTGCTCTCTAAAGAAACTTGCTTCCCTACAGCCCATGTCCTAAATCTTCAGTGGGGCTGAGCAGAAGTTTGGGATTTTTTGGGAGGGTTCTGAGGGTGAAGGAGACCCATATTTAATGCTGATATATTAACTTGTTTTATATTTGTTTATTTACTTGGAAATAATGTTTGAGGGAATTTCAGTTTGAGAAAAAACTGCCCTTGATTGTGCAAGATTTTTGGACTCAGTTTACTGGTAAATTTTCACGTTTTTTAATAAATAATTTCTTTTAAAATGTACTCTTGTAATTCAAAAGCATGAGAAAAACATACTTCAACCACCGTATAGATATGTTTTAGACTTGTTCCTACGAGTATGAGCTAAGTGCCTGATTTCAGCTTTGCTGGGAATGAGATTTAGTCACTCGTGTCTGAGAATACAAACAGGAAAATATCAGGAACAAGTTTTCAACACAGAGTAAATAGTTCATCTATTTCTTCTTGCGATGAGATGTGCAGGAGTCAGATCCTGAAATCCCGAGGTTTCCCTCCTCTATCAAATTAGCAAATTGGTCCCTTTAATGAATTTTTTTAAAAAAACAAAATATAAAACTATTACATGTCCCATTTTAAGGTGCAGGAAATTTCACTTGTCTTTCTTCTTTAAGTTATAGGTTTGGGGTGGTTTTTTTGTTTGTTTGTTTTTTTTTGTTTGTTTGTTTTTTGATGTATAATAAGTAGAATTTCTGTGATTTCTGTAAGAATTGTGTTTTTTTTTTCTTTGTGAGTTTGTTACACTTTAAAGCATTGTAAGGGAGAGAAGTTACTACTTGAAAAAGGAGTGTAAAGACACAGGAAATTACCAAATTACCCTTTTTATTAATCTACCATTAAAAGTTTTGTCAGTTCTGTGGTTTAGAATTTAAATAACATATAAGAATTCTATCAAGTAATTGGAATTCCCTTGCATTATTATACAGTGTAGAACATTTCAACAGAATTGTAGCAAAGTTAAGATTACATAGATTGATATATGTTGGATCGTCTTGAAGTTATCTGGTGTGAAATTTAGAATTTCGTTAATTGACAAAGGTATTTCCTGCTGAGATCTGTTGTAGAGAAAACCTAAATGTAGCCTATTTTGATGAAGATCTTGGATATGAGAGCCAAGATCACAGGATATTATTAAATGTTCTGGGTTTGTCTTCTTGGAAAGTACCTTTTTATCATTGTAGGAGGTCTGCAGGAATTTGAGGATTAAGGTAGTAATAGAATAAGGTAGTAGCATCTTCAGCAATCTACAGGTGTGAGGAGAAAAATAGTAGAAAACATTTGGGAAAAGTGGAGTGAACTTAGAACGACTTGCAGAGTTTCGAAGAACCAAGACTGTGAGGAAAAAATAAACTCAATATATATGAGCAGTCATATTTTCTACTGTGTTTTGAATTTCTCCCTCCTCCCTCAAGCACTAGAGTTTCAAGTTCACCTTTTTATTTCAAGTATTCTCCCAATTGCTAATTAGGAAGTCCCAAGCAGAGTTGAGATTTTGGAGTCTCACAGGCTTCCAGGTGTTTCTATTCGAATTTTGCCTTGTTAATGACTTTGTTTTCTTGTTTTCAGGATTTTGCTTCCCGGGCTAAACTGGCTGTCCAGAACCTGGTGCAGAAAGTTGGGTTCTTCGGCATTTTGGCCTGTGCTTCAGTAAGTTCATTTCCATAGCAGAGATGTTGCTAATCGCACCTCGCAGGCTGAATGTGTCACGGTGAAATCAGGACTCTAAACTAGGGCTTGGTCTTGTTTGAGCTCAGGCCTTGTCTGAGCTCAGGCCTTGTCTGCAGGTTCTGCCTTCCCCAGGGAGCTGAGAGGAACTTGAAAGTGCCATAGCAGGGAGAAACTGTAGCCCTAGATTAGGACCCAACACACTTGTGCATAAAAGCAGAGATAATGATTGTTATCCTTTCCTTAAACCGTACTGCTGCAGTTCTAGACACTAGTTCTTGTTAAAGGATAGTGAGTTTGAAACAGTACTGTTTCCTTTATAAACTAGCAAGAAAGCACTATTCGGCAAGGGATTCCTTGAGTTCCTGGGATGATGTTTTCCAAAAGCTAAACTTCCTGGGATTCCTGGGGTGGCTTTTTTCGAATTTCCACAGATCAAAGAGTGGGAAACTACCTGTACAATGTAGGATTTCCATCCAGAGAAAATCTTCTGTCTTGAGGGGATTCCTTTGGGCCCTTGTGTCGCTAGGAGCCAGGGGGAGCCCGAAGTGTGGAAACTAGTTTCAGAGTTAAAATTAAAAGGAATACAAACTCTTAGTGACTTTTTCTCCCTAAGCAAGAGTTGATACGAGCATCTCTGCTAATGCTATAGGCCAGATGCTCCTTTGGAGCCAAAAAGTGCTGAAGTCCTTGAGACAGACAGACCCAAGTTACCTATTTCTCAAATGTAAGCAGCCTGTGTGAGCTGGAAAGATTAATTTGATTACCTACAATTCTGTTTACGGATCTTTTTGACCGTCCTCATGCTTTAAGAGGAGCTGTAGCTCCCTGAGCTCTTTAAGTCCTTCCACCTGGTAAGTGCTCAGCCTGCTCTGGGCCTGGCTCTGACTCATTCCCCTGTAGTCACCACCTTGTGAGGCAGCGCTGCCGGGCGAGCTCGTCTGTCTGGTTTCGTGAGAGCGGCGCTGCCGGAGCCGCAGGACACAGGGAGCAGAGGCAGGACACGAGGAAGGAGTGGGTGAACACGAGAGGTGATGTGTACACACTCCTAGTCCTTCCTGCTTAGTAAGGCTTAACCGTTTGCTTAACTTCATACCGACCTGGCGCCCTGCTCTGCAACAGGGTCTGAGCAGCTTCCTCGGCTCAGCTGGGCTGCCCCAGGCCGGGTCACCACGAACCCGCCGGGCACGGGTGAGGAGTCACACACATCCTATGTTTGCACAATGACCCCAAAGCAGCAGCCTGGGAGAGGCAGTGAACAAACACAGGGCTTCAGCACTTCCCTCCCCCCATAATTGCCACTTTATTTGGGGATTTTAAATGGTATTTTGGCTGGAAGTGTTTGCAGGTAGAGAAGGAGGAAGAGCTAGACTGTGAAGTGCTAATAAATGTCTCGATTGTAGTTGGTTGTAGTGCTGAGAAGCCACTGCTTGATAGGCAGAGAACTGCAGTCTCATTGAGTTTAAGCCTTGGCAAATTTGTCCAGGGCAGTTACCAGGGTGCAGCATTTCTTAAAGGCAAAAGGAAAGCTAGGCTTTTTTTCCTGAGCCTAATTCTTGCATAACAGCAGCTCCGGGGAAGGACAGACAGAACCAGCCCTGCACAAGAGCCTGGGGGAGACCCAGGAGAATTTGCCCTGCTGCCTGTGTGGCCATTTTTGGTACCTCTCACTAGCATGTCTGTGATAATTACTATTTTTACTTGTTTTTAACACTCTTTGACCTGCTAATATATCCACACACGCCAAGGTGGACATGCTTTTTTTTTTTTTTTTTTTTAATTATGCCCACAATTGCCTCCTCTAGAGTGATATTAGCAGTGTATTTTAATCACTGTACCTTACCCAAACAAACAAACAAAAGCCAAAAACATCTTTAATACCAAGAGCAGCCTTGGCTAAGAAGAGCCCAGCTTTCTAGCTGTGGCCTAAGTAAATCATTGACTCGCCCTCTATGCCCAAGACAGCTGCCAGAGCTAAGGAGTCATTTTCGCGGCAGCGGGGCATGGTTGGAGACCGTTTCAGATTTCTTCCTATGCAGGTGGTGTTGTGGTGCTCATAAATTTGAATTGCTGCTCTATAACAGTTCAGCATAACCCTCATAAGCTTTCTCACAGATTTCCATTTAGTTGCAAAGAGTTTCTTTATCTTTTCCTTTTTTCCCCTCTTTTTTGTTTCTTTAAATATCTACATTTTTTGAGTAAGAAAACACCATAGCTCAAGATATTAGCAGGATAACGTACTGCTACTCTAAATTAAATGTATCCCTCATGTTTACTCAGACAGTCTGCCCTGTACTGCACACAGAGTGCGAAAGGTCGGAATTTTGATATTTTCTTGGTTTAATTTCAAAAATATTTTACAGATAGTATCACAATAGCAAACGTCAAGCCAAAGGTTTAACATAAAAAAAAAAATTAATTTTAAATTGAATGCACATGCTAAATAAAATCTAATCAGTGTTTTTAAACTGGATACATATGACTATAAATGCCAGTTTCTAATGTACTTTTTCAGATGGAAATCGTTGGGGATCGTTCTGAACATTGGCTTCCAGGAGTGATGTGCTTGTCAGTGAGAAAATTTGATAAATCACTGAAAATGGCTTTGCTGTGGTTTCTGTGCATTGCACATGGAAAACCTCTTTTTTTTTGTCAGCTTTTTTTATAATCCGGGGGTAAAGAGGGACCATCAGAATGGAATTGTCTGGGACAGTGTCTAGCTCAATCCCCGAGACTGAAGTTAGGCGGTGTAATAAATTTTTGTAACTACTGAGATACAAGAGTTTGGGATCAAAGTTAATAAGCGCAAAATGCCCCTTTTTCAACGTATTTAATGTTCCCGTTCGTCTGGATTAAATGCTTGAATTCATGAACTTCTTTCCCTTGCGATTCCTAGATTCCAAACCCGCTGTTCGACCTGGCCGGTATAACATGCGGCCACTTTCTGGTTCCCTTCTGGACCTTCTTCGGAGCGACCCTCATTGGGAAGGCAGTCATTAAAATGCACATCCAGGCAAGTGGATGCCCCGTTGCTGCGGGCTCCTTTTTGCAGAGCCTCTCCCACCGCGGCGCTTCGTGCTCGATTCTGGAGTCTCCCTTCCTGACCTGCACTAATGGAAATTAATTTGGTGCGAAGGATTTACAATAAAGGATCTGCTAGGCTTCTTATGCTCCAAACTCAGGCAACTGAATAATTTATAGCAAGGAGCTAATGAGCTCGCTGCCTACACCACTCAGGAAATTGGTGGTTAGCCAAGTTATTTACCTACGGTTTTTACCAGACTGAGAGGACTTTGTACTAATAATGAACTTGCCTTTTTGGTAACAAGTACTCATTCCGAAGAGCGCTGCAGCTAGCCTTTACCAGCTAAGCAGTAGTTTTAAATGTTCTCTTTTATCACAGTTTAATGTGTAAGGAAAATCCCAGGCCTTTCAGGTCCTGCTGTCTGCAGAATGCAGTCTGTGGGTTAGCCTGTGGATCATAACTTCTGAGTAAGGTTAGTAATTTTTGGTGCCCTTGATCTGAGATATTTCTTAAGGGCCTTATTCCAGAGAGGGTCTGTTCAGTCCTTGTCATTAACTTAAATGCATCACTGTTTTATCCGGCACAGGATAAAGGACTGATTCCCTGGAGATGTTCTCCTGGCGGTGTGGTTAGATGGGGCTATCATGAACTGCATCACTTGATTTGTAATAATTAGAATCAGTGTTTTCAGCTGGGACTTTTTTTTTTTTTTTTTAAGGTCTGCATAGTGCTGATGCAGTAACTGTAGCCAGGCTGCTTGGAAATGTTTGCTGTCACTACATTAAAATAGCAGAAGCTGGCAGAAGTATAAAAAGTATAAAATTACTGTTCTAGTACCCTCCCCAAGCTGCTTAAAAATCTCTTCCCTGAATAGGAAAATTCAAACGTCCACCTTTTCTTTTTTCCTCATCTTTTTGCAAATAGTTATTTTACTCCACGGAGTGTTGAAATGGAAGATGAAGAGGCTCCAGAAATTGTTTTGTGTATTGTGATAGGATTGCTTTTTCTTCGCGCAGTTTTCTATTACTTTAAACACTTCTGCTTTTAAATATGCGTAAAGATAGAATTTATTCTGGCAATGGAGAAGAGACTTAAGTCAATAGTACTTGTGTAGTATGCCCTTTATTTTATTTGCCTTGTTTAGCTGGGAGAGTGTTTGCTATGTAACTTACAGTGCTCTTCACTCCAAAATGACAAGCAACAAATACTTCCTAATGTCTGGTACAGCTGGTAAACCATTTCGTTTTATATATATATATTTAGCTAGGAGATTTTTGTTTTCTGTGGTGTTCTACTTCAAGCACAGGGTTTTGCAATGACCTTGATTTTTGTAGTGATCTTGCTGTTATTTGGCATTTAGGAAACGTAACGATTGTGCAAAAGGCTCCTCCTGAAATCTCAAGGCAGGAAGCCAGTGACTCTGGTGGAGTGGCCATCCTGGAGCTGCTTTGAACTGGCCTCTTCCTCTGGACCACAAAATCATTCTGTGTAGCTCTAGTCACATCCCTTATTCCCAGACTAGTGAATGCTCTTCTCATTAGGTCATGTTTAAATTCATTTAAGGAGACTATGGGAACTCTGTGTGTGTACACTCACATCTACGCATGGTCTTGCTCACTCTTTGTCAATGAGCAAGCTATCGAATGTGACAAAAGAACTAGCAAAACTGTTTTTTAATAAAGTGTTAGCACTTTTGTAAGTGAAGTAAATGGTAAAATTACAGGCAAAGTCAGTCATGTGTTAGAATTGTCTTAGTTTAAAATTACTCTGTTTCAAATATTCTATTGCATTAGAGCAGTACTAAGTGATAATTAAGTGCTATATTTCTTTTTAACAGATACTCAAAGACTCTTTTTCTTCACTAAGTATTTCTAGGTTATGCTTTCTGAGGCACATAAACTAGGGGCTAAAAGATTTATTATGTTCACTTTTGTGAGCTTTAAGTACATGTGCTTATGTGTAAGGGGATGTGAATTCTTCTGCACAGCGATGACTGTTTTTCCATTATAACATTGTTGACGGAGTAAAGTGACCTTGAGCTTCTGGGAATTTAGGCCTGGGGAGGATGCAAATGGTTAGTAACACAAGCTACAAAAACATTGCAAAAAATGAAATCTATGAGGAAAGAGAATAATAGAGTAAATAGCTTTCCTCTGTTCCGCCTCTTGAAAACAGTAATTAAAAAAACAAGGACCTCGAAAGAGAAGTGAAGGGAAAACTGTCTGTAAGTGCAGGAGGATCTGTTGAAGGGGAAAGGAACAGAAGTTGTCTTTGCTTCCCTTTTGATCAAACACCTCTTTAACTGATTTTTTCCTTCCAACAGAAACTTTTCGTTATTATAACATTCAGCAAACATATAGTGGAGCAGATGGTTTCCCTAATCGGGTGAGTAATTCTTTAACACAGTAATACCTTCAGTCATTACGTGGAAAAATACTGTAGGAGCTGAATCAGATGTGCTGAAAATTATGCTCTACTTCTTAAGTGCAAGTTTTGGCCAACGACTAATTTGCGACTCACCTCAAAGGCTTGAAGTACTTCAAGAAATATAATAGCACAGAGAGTCAGATGGCCTAAGTATTTAATACCTACATTTAGCTTTCACCCAGAAAGATGATAAACTATTCCAATAATAGATTGCAACATTTTTTGCTGCGAATAGATTGTTTTTATTCACTTTCTTCACTGCTGCATTGTGATCCTATGACAAAAAAAAAAAAGAAAAAAAGAGAATTCTTGTGATTTATGTAGTGTCTAAAGTGGCTGATAAATGTTTTCCATAATTTGACCTCATACACTTGACCTCATACACTTGAAATATGTAATGTCTGATAAAGTGTGTCGAATGCTTAGTGTGTCGAGCGGTATCGCCGTTCTACTGAAGTTCTTTTTTTAATAGGCAAAAACACAGACTTTGAGGCTAAACCATTCCTGTTTTGAGAAACCTTGTCTTTTTTCTCTCTGGACCAATTTCTTTAGCAATGGATTTTTTTTTTTCTTTTTAGTAAAAATCCTAGTTTCCAATAAGAAAGTAGGGAAAACCAGATAACAGTGGGATTTAGAAAACAAACAACTCCCTTAAATCTATGTATTTCTATGTTGCTCCTAAGGATTTGAAGGAAGACCAGAAACTGATGATAAAGTGCTAGTTTTTTGCCTCATATCTACCTGTTCAGTCATCAGTTATGTGTAATTTCAAATTCCACTGCTGATACTAACACTTCCTGCTTGGTAATCCAACAAATATGATCTCAACGGGGCCTCTTTGACCATGAAGCAATTCATGAAACTTTTCAAAGAAAAACAAAATGTACCACTAAGTAATCTTAAATATATGCAACTAGATAGACTCATTCGGTATTTCGTCACAAAATTGTACTAATTGTTCAAGGAACAGTTGTGTTCTTGGGAGGAAAAGCTGCATTTTTTTTTCTGATAACATTCCTGTAATATCAGGAATGCAGATTTAAAATTTTAAATATGATTCTCTACCATTTGAAAAGAAAAAGATTTTGCTTGTTTATTTTTTAGCTAGATACCTAATATAGATATCCCAAGCATAAAATAAATTCTAAAGTGTTTTTTCTTTTCCAAGGTGTTTCAGTTATATGGGCGTATTGATTGACACTTCACGACCCAAACTGCTCACATTAACAAAACAAAACAAAAAAACACCCGAACAACAATTTTGGCAGAGGAATGTCTGGAAATAACTGCTTTCCAAATATGTAAACTTGAAGTAGTAATGCTTTACAAAGGGCAAGGAGCGTCGGAAAAGACATTCTGGGGCATTTCACTAATGAAACAGATCCTGACTTTATGACTTCCTGATCTTCCGATTGGGAGTCTGGTTTGTAACAAACTTCAAAATGAATTTGTTGCTTTGAACATTTTTTTTAACAAAAGAACAGTGGTTGCTGCTCTTAACAATGATTAGTTCGCTTTTCTTACCATGAACCACTCCAGACAATTTATTTCTTGATTTTCGAACAAGGCTGCTACGAGGTTAGATGTATTTCCAAAGCGTCGCTCTCCTGCAATCTTTGAGCCAAAACTAGTAGTTTTTTCCTACTTCATCTGTCTTGGAGATAATTTTGCATCAAATTACTTAGAATGCATTCACAAGACCTCTGCTGGATTCGGATTTTATTAGATGGTTGATGTCAGAGGTAAAAAATGTTCTCGGGAGACAGAAGGATTTTTGGAATGTCCCGGTAGCGTTGACTTTTCTTAAACCGTCTGCTAGCATTACCTCATCATGGCTTTTTGGAGTGGAGTGTAAAACATGTTAAACAATAGCTTGCCCTTAAAATCCTTACTAACAAAAATTAAAATCTGAATCTGTTTAATAGCCAATAACTTTATTTTAATCAAATTCAGGCCATCAATTTGACTTGTGACTTGGGGCTATTGCTTTTGCACATGAGCAAATATCTAAGCACAATACAATACTGTAATATAATAAATGTGTTAATATAGAGGATAAATGAAATCTAGGTAGGAGATTAAGCTGAGGCATCAGGTAATTAAGGTTTCAGAATATTTGATTTACTCTCCAGATTTTTTTTTTTTGGTGTCTACCTGAGTTTCAAATTAATAGTAAATCTGATTCACCTGTAGACGTTTTCTGTGGCTCTGTAGCTGTTTATTTGTAGCTGCTGATCACACTGTGTGCAAAACCTGCCCTCAGCAGGGCTTTTTTTTTCTTATTTAGGGTACTTGGATTTTACACTTCATTGCCTGGGTCTCCATTACAAAGGGATCCTAAAATACTCTTTGTACTAATCAATCATAGGAGGAGGAAAAGAAAAATAGATATGATGGGAAATTGGGATAGCTTGTGTTTTCACCCCAAATTTAAAATTTTGGGAGTGTCTGGTGTAAAACTTGTCCAAGACCATGGAAGGAGTCACAGCGAAGCCCCGGGAGGCGGGATGCCGAGGAGAAGGGGACACGGGAAGGTTTGGGAAGCTGAAGCCGGTGGAAATGGAGACTGGAAACCCAAGTCGGGTAGCAGAGGGGCTGGGGACTCACGTGGGACCCCCGTGACCAACCTGTTCTGCCAGGTAATGCCTGGAAATTGCATTAGCGCTGCTGAAAATGCAGGATCGAATTTTCTCCCACATTGCAGTACTTTTGTGAGCCCTCCGTGGGGAAAGAGGATGTGTAAGATTCCTGTCTTTGTTCTGTGACTTACAGCTGAGTTTAACCTATTGATCATCCACCTTAGCCCATTCAAAGTGTTTAATCGTGTGTGTTGTGGGTTTTCTTTTGGCTTTCCAAGCTTTCCACTTAGTTCAGTGTTTTACCTGCAGCCGCAGGCTTGGTGATGGAGTCGCAGCGAGCGCGGTGCTGTTAGGCCCGTGTGTGGTTGCTTCGAGGCAGCAGTTTCCCTTGGGGATTAAGAGTTTTGCCCAAACTGCTAGGGATGTTGCCCAAATTGCGCACGGCCACGAAGGGGTCTTGGTGCATCGCTGCTGGGTGAATGTTCACAAGGAAAAATCTCACTTTTTTTTTTTTGGTTTAATTCAACGAGATTTGCTCAACTTTTGTGCTAAGAACTTTCTGTGAACATCTGGAAAATGCAGGAGCCTGTTTCGTGTAGTGGGAGGCCTTCATCTCGGAGGCAGCGAGCAAGGTCATTCCGATGGGATGGCCGTGTCCCGTGGGGACAAATCGCACCCTCCGGGCAGGGACATTCCCCAGACAGTTGCTGTTTTGTGATAAACTCATATGGGCTGCAGGGTGCCCTCCTAAGTGAGCCTGGAGCCGGCGCCTGGAGAAAGGGCATCCACTTTGACGGGAGAGCAGCCTCCTATGCAAGCGAGGCCCCGCTAGCTGCGGGAGCAGCAGAGACTTCAGAGTTAGGCACTGCGTTAACGAGACTGAGTCATCAGGCTGCTTTGAAGCTGCCCTCGCTGATTTGCACGGACTGCCGTGGATTTGGTTTCCGTAACGCGGGCGCTGCCTTTCCCAGTTCGCTGGTGTTTGCTGGGCCACGAGGCTCCGCTTCGCAACTTGGCCTCAGCTGATTCTTGCAGGGAGCATCATGTGCCTCTATGGGGAAGGAAAAATGCAAATGACCGATGGTGACTGATACAGCTACAAACCTTGTGGCTTAAATATAGCTTTTTTTCCCCCCATAAAAAACCAGTTTGCAATATAGCTTTGGGTTATTTCTTTAGGATATCTAATGTCTATTCAGTCTCATATGACCTGAAATGGCTGGGAAAGTGGATAACTGAACAGGGGCTTGAAAACCTCCTTGGAGGAGGGAAGGATTTGGGAGCGCACCCAGCTGCGGGTCCCATCCCGAGCCCGCCGGGCTCCGGACATCGGCGCCGCGCGGGAACGGCGTCGTGTCCGTGAAGGGGCGGGGATGCAAGTGAAAGCCCTGGCATTAAAAAGCTTCCAGTGGATCACAACGGATTTATAGATGTTTATTTGCAAGAGGCTTGTGGGATTTAACCTCGGAGCGAGCGAGGGGGGTTTGGGAGCGCGGAAATTGGGCCGTATCTTGAAGCTACAAAGAGAAGTTTCGTTACAAAGAGGTAGGAACCGGCACTTCAGAGAGACGTCACGATCCCTGTTTTAGAAAGTGCTGATTTTAGCACGGAAAAGCATCCGAGGGAAAAGCGCTTCGGTAGCAGCCTGGATAACGGGAGCGCTGGGGCAACGTGCACCGACTTTGACTCACTAATCTTCAAATAACTTTTATTATTTCTTTTTGATCTTGTAAAAGCAAAGTGCATCTGCCAAAGCTGCTTCTCACAGGCACCATCCCCTTCCCCCCGGACGCTGATCCCGGCGGTAAATGGGATTTCTCGGGAGAAGCGGCAGCCGGAGCCGTCCCCGGAGCCGCGGCCCGGCTGAGTCAGGCCGGGGGCTGAGGCCCGACGTGACTCAGTGCGCAGGGGCCGGGCACTGGGGGAGCCGCGGGGAAACGGATGGTTTAAATACTGTGAGAATCTTTATCAGCACAGGAAATGACAGCTCATTAAAATACTACCCCCTCCGCCTGTTTAGATCACTGTCTGGAAAAAAATTAACCATTGCAGGTGCGGGCGGCTGGCGCCGCGCTCCGCGGGCCCGGCTCGGCCCCTCCATCACAGCGAGGCCTTTTCCAGAGGTTATCCCACGTAGGAGCAGAATTGCGGGAGGGACAGCTAAGAGGAGCCCATATAATGACTTGAGTGGAGCGTCCTGCTGCCTTGGAGCTGCCAGGTGGCTTTTCCCTGTGCCCTGGCGGGGGAATGCGGCAAGAAACGTGGATCCAACGAGGAGGGACCCCAGTGTGGGAGACAGGGGGTTTGCAGCCCTGCCTGGGAGGCGGGAGCCCTGCTCGGCGCTCTGGTGCCTCAGGTAAAAATGTGCTGGATCAAAGCAAAGAGCAAGGGAGGAGGAGCTGGCAGGGCAGAGCGGCCAGCACGCGCCCTGCTCCGAGCGGCGCGTTCCCCAGTTGCCGGGAAGAGATAAGCTCCGGCCGCAGGCCCCGCACGCAGCAGGGGAAGATCCCGCACGGCAGCGGGCTTTGCCAAGAGCACCCGGGATCTTCCCTTGTACCCCTCTCTGAGCGTTTATTTTATGTTATTTTTTAATCTAAACTTAATGCCCTTGTTTTGAACGGTTGGACATTGGAGAGATTGCCCAGCAAGCAGGATTCTGGCTCAGGGTTGTGGCACTTTTCCCACGAGGGCTCGAGGATGCCTGTGCCCCGGCTCCTTATTAGGGCTTCTCATCTCCCTGGGGGTGGTTTTTTTCGTGATAAAGCAGATTTTCACACTTTCTTCAGCCTGCTTAATGGTTCCTGGGCATCACCACCAAGGGAGGTCCAGCTGTGTGCGTAAGCTGCTGAGCAGAGACCCAAAGGCTCAGCTCGACTGCTCCTAAAATCCCTACCTGTGGTTTCAACTTCCACCAGAATACATGGAGCTTCAGAGCTGCTTAAGGTTAATCAGCTGCTTCCTCACTTGCTGTTTGAGAGCTGTTGCAAAAGAGAAACTTTAATTAACACCACATTAATGTTCCTAAAATGAGAGTCTATGATAGCAACTTCAGTGTGTCTTAAAATACTTCCTAATTTTAGCACTTCTGCCCACTTTTCCAGTAGAGAAGTGCCTGTGTTCAGAGTGTTTGTAACATGGGAGAACCTCATATTCAAAGCTGAAACGTTGGCCCAAAGCTGCTGAGCTGCACTTGGGCATTTAGCAGCTTGTCCTAGTGTGGATAGTTGTGAATTCTAAACCTTGGATTAGGGGGGGGTTAATAAATCACAGTAACGTGTGGTCCTGCAGACCGTAGGATGAAAAATGTGTCTTCCAGAGTGCAGATGCTTTGATGAAATGGTCTCAAAGAAGTGGGTGTATTGTTAGTAAAAATGTGATCGGGGGAAGTACTGTGGAACTGTATTTTTGGTTACGCTGCCATAGGGAAACCCTGCCCGGTCTGATGCTGCTGCTGACGGAGTTTGTGGAAACTCTTGATGTAGTAAAAAGGCTCTGATAAAAAGAGGCATTTTCCAAAGTTCTCTCCTATGATTTCATTACTAGTAGCGTGCATTTATGGTTGGAACACTGACAGGCATTATTTTAAAAGCAAATAAATTGTATATTGTGCACATGCTACCTTACTGTAACAGGAATAGATTTTTTTCAGCTGATACTGTCAAGACCTGCACATAATTGAGATAATTTTAACCTAAAACTTCAATTATTCCACCCATCTGATGCCCTGCTTCCCACAGATGGGAAGTTTTGTTCTCTTAGTGCAAAAAGTTACTTACTTTATTTGCATAGAAATCATGTCTCAATTAAAAAATCTAAAATACATGTATTTAATTATACATACTAGGTAGTACTTTTGGAAACAGACTTCAGTAGTACTTTTTTCAATGAAAGCAAAGTTCTTAATGGGTGTTTTTGATAGTATTAGAATGTAAATAATTTTAAAAAACAATAATTCTGTGATTTAACTGTGACAAAGGTAGTGCAATTTTTGTCAGTCTGTACTGAGTCTCAGTTGCTCACAAAGCATTTGACTTTAGCAGATCGGAATAAATTAAAAACTAAAAGTTTGGGTGTAAGGATGTTAACAGCTTTTGTGAAATCTCTTCTGAAACGTAATTTCTTCAGAAGTGTATTTCTTACAAAAAAAAAAAAATCGAAACTATTTTTTTTTTCTAATTCTTGCTAAAGACTCCAGCCAGGCTCTTTGTTCTCTCGCCTCCTCCCGGTCACTGATTAACTGCCAAATCCACCAGGAACAAGGGACAGCAACCGGGAAGTAATTTCAGTGCTTATTTTCAGAGGCAAATCAGAGAGAGTGACTTCACAGATTGTATTTTATTTATTTATTTAGTTTATTTTTTCCCCTTTTGGTCACAGACCTACCCCTTGTCTCTGAGGTCTCTTGGCATTTTCTATCTCCCTTTGGTAGCAGCAGGGTTAGTGGGTTCAATTTCCCTGTACGCAGATGAGGGAACATCTTGCTGGTAATCAGATAAAATGAAACTTGTACATCTGCAGTTGGCAATAAGGTGATTTTTTTTTTCTTTTGATAAAAAAGATCAACTCTTTGGTTAAATGGCTGAACTTTGACAGTCTGCAAGAACTAACCAAAATGAACCCACAAGGACGAGTTGAAGGAGTTCTGTTTCTGGAACTGTGGATATGTGTAGAAGTTTATTTTCTGTGTGTTACTGTGCTGCATTTTAATCCTGATGCACTTAAAAGGAAAAACTTAATGAATTTTAGTTTCTAGTGTTGAAGTGTTCAGTGGTTTGCAGAGTCTTGCAGGCCTCGGAGCGCCAGCTCTGCCGCTCGGGATCTCACAGTGCCCACGGCTTTGCTGCGGTGGCGGCCGGGCCCTTCGGCCCTCAGTCGTTCTTGCAAAAGGGAAAATGAGCAAAACTCTCAGGAAATTCTGCAACACGGGGGAGATGCCCGAGCATCTCCGCAGGCTGCCCCGGGTCGGTTCTGGTCTCCGTCCTGCTGCTCCGTGGCACTCGGGCACCAGCTTAGGTCACTTTTCTGGGTAAAATGTGGAGGAATTTGAGCAGCCGTTCTGTTAATCATTCATCTGTCATCATCTAGATAATCCTAATTTCATATTCACGCAAAGGTTTAAAAGAAAAGTGTTACCTCTAGTGGTTTTCTCGGGCTCCCAGATGTCATTTGGAAAAAAAAAAAAAAAAGTGATTTTTATTTTAAATGTATTTTTTATCTGTGACTCGTTCTGACCAGCGAGTCACAGGGAGGTTTCTCAGCAAAAGGAGAGTCAGATTCTCACGGGTGGGTTGTGAAAAGGTGGAAATGGCTCGGCCGGGTTGTCCCGCTCATTCGTGAAATATGCACTGGATGTGATTTGGTCTCGGGTGAAACTCGGCACCCGGGCACAGAATCTCCACCCGCTTGTATCATCCTGGTGGTGAATCATGAGGGGAACAGGATTTTATTTTATTTTATTTTATTTTATTTTATTTTATTTTATTTTATTTTATTTTATTTTATTTTATTTTATT
>JAVCKT010025951.1:0-19750 GCA_032273925.1 Rhynchotus rufescens
GCGCAGCCCCTGCCGCTGAGCCCGCGGCGCCCGGGCCCCCGGCCCTGCTCAGGACTCTCCACACCGAGGGCTGCGCTGTCCGTCCGGCACCCGTCCCACTGGGCCTGCGCCCGGCTCGTATGCAACCCCCCCGACACCCGCCAAACCGCCCCGGCGCCGCTGCTGCAGCCCTGCCCTGCCGCAGCAGCCGCTGCAGGGCCTGGGAGCTGCTGCAAGGGCGCATGCGGAGGCCCCATGCAGCACTGCCTGGCTGCATGCAGCGGCCCTATGAAGCACTGCCCCGGCGCATGTGGTGACCCCATGCAGTGCTGCCTGGGGACTCGCAGCAGCGCCCTGCTTTGCTGCCCCGGCGCATGCAGTGGCCCCACGCAGCACCACCCCAGCGTGCGCGGCAGCCCCGTGCAGCGCCGCCCCACTGCATGCAGCCCCGCGCAGCGCTGCCGAGCAGCCCCAGCTGCAGGATGAGCCCTGCACCGTCGCGGCTGCTCCTGCAACCCGCAGCCGGGGGCTCGGCGGCCGGGCCCCGCGCCAGGAGCAGAGCCCCATTTCTGGTGCTAACCCTCCCCTGGGGCGCCGCCCGGCCCCACGGCTGCCCCCGCGGCCCCGCGGGGCCCCGCCGCATGTTCACCGCCCCCGCTAACGGACAGCAGTAGAGCTGAATGTAACCCCGGCCAGGCTCGCCACAATAAAGAGTAGATTTCTTTTTCTACGAGCACCCCGCGGTGAGGGTCCCCCTGCACACGGGGGAGCGCAGCGGGGCCGGGCGCGGGGCCTGGGTTGGCACGCGCGTTGCAGCGCATGGTGATGCCCGGGATGGGGACGGTGCCAGCAGGCGCAGGGCTGCGGCGCCCGCTTTCCCAGGGCAGCTCTGCTGTCATTCCTGCGGCTGCTCCGCTGTCATTCCCACCGCAGCTCTGCAGGGACTGTGCCAGGAGCGGGATGGGGGGGACACAGCTGCCGCAGTGCCGCACCCCGCCGGCACCTCCTCATTCCCGCGCATCCATCATCACGTCCCGGGATGTCCCCCGCGCGGCGACGTGGGCAGGCGCCGGTGACACCGGTTGTGCTGCACATTCCTCCGGCCCTTCCCAGCCGGGAGCCGCCCGGCAATCCCAGCGCTGCCCCGGGGCCTGGAGCGGCGCCGGGCGCCCGGTGCGGTTCCTGGCAGCGGTGCCCTCACTGGGAACGCAGCAGCGGATCCGTCCCCTTGGCACCGTCCTGGCACCATCGCTCAGAGCCCCGATGGCAGCGGTGCACCCGGGTGCACCAGCCGGATCCCTGCACCCGTTCGGGGTGTCATGGGACCCTCCAGCAGGTCCCTGCACCCATAAAGCCCCCGGCCCCGTGCAGGGAGCAGGGAGCAGGGCAGGACCTGACAGCGCCCGGCTCAGCCCCTCGCTCCATCCTGGCATGGGACATGGGTGCCGGTTGCACAGGGGGCTGCAGGCAGCTCAAGGACCCCCGCGCCGGGGCTGTCCCGTGTCCGGCCACGCGCCAGCTCCCACCGGGGTGCACTGGGACCGTCCCATGCCTCCCCCTCCCACGGGCTTCCTGCGCCTCCTGCCCCGTAATTAGCGCCGGCATCGCCCCTTGGTGCTGGCGGTTTGTCCGGATCAGGCCGCGTCCTCGTGCTGATCCGGGGCTGCTCCTCCCGCGCCTTCCTCCCCGCTCATCCTCCTCGCCCCGTTGTGTGGGTCCCCTCTCCTGCTCGTGCCCGTGTCCCCATCGGCCGTCCCCACTGCTCCGCGGGCTGCTCCCCACATTGCAGCTCCCCACATTGCAGCTCCCTGACCGGCAGAGAAGGAGGTTCCCGGCCGCGGGCAGATACAGGACGTGTGGGTCAGGCTGCCCGCGGTGGTTCCAATGCGCGGGCTGAACCTCGCACCGCTGCTAATTGCAGCGGCTGCATCGTCCTGCGCCTCCCAGCGTGCAGCCCAAAGCTGCAGCCGCAAAGCGGTGCAGGTGGGAGAAGCAGGAGAGCGTCGCAGCAGGGCACGGCATGGCACAATGCTTCCCAGCACAGCCCAGTGCTGCCCAGCATGGCCCAGCACAGCCCAGCATGGCCCAGCACGACCCAGCCCAGCCCAGCACGGCCCAGGACATCCCAGCATGGCCCAGTGCAGCCCAACACGGCCGAGCATATCCCAGTATGGCCCAGCACCTCCCAGCAGAGCCCAGTATGGCCCAGCACCTCCCAGTATGGTCCAGCACAACCCAGCATGGCCCAGCACTGCCCAGCACTGCCCAACATAGCTCAGCACAGCCCACCAAGGTCCAACATCACTCAGTGCAGCCCAGCACAGCCCAATACTGCCCAGCATGGCCCAGTGCAGCCCAGCACAGACCAATACTGCCCAGCATGGCCCAGTGCAGCCCAGCACAGACCAATACAGCCCAGTACGGCCCAGTGCAGCCCAGCCCAGCCCAACACCACCCAGCACTGTCCCTGCAGCGAGCACAGACAGGACACGGGGCAGGAGGCCGCAGGGCTCCCCGCACGCGCCCCTCGGGCACTGCAGCTCCGTTCCGCTCAGCCCCGGCTGGCCGGTGCTGCAGCGCGGCCGCCAGCGCCGCAGGCAGCGTCGGCCCCGAGCCGGCGTCCCGGCCCTTCCCTGCTGGGAAATGCGGCGTCGCCAGCGCCGCTCCGACGTGCCCGTGCCGGTCCCCTGCCGCGGCAGACCGCAGCCGCCGTGCCAGCGGTGCTGGCACTAACGGGCACCGCTTCCGCAGAAGCTGCGGCGCTCGGGGCCCTGCCAGGATTTCGGACCTGCTGGTCCCCAGGGGCTGCTGAGGCTACAGGCTGCACGCTGCGCCCACTGGGGAGGTGTCCCTAGAGCAGCAACATGTCCCCACAGCAGCACCATGTCCCTAGAGCATCACCATGTCCCTATAGCATCACCATGTCCCCACACCAGCACCATGTCCCCACACCAGCACCACATCTCCACACCAGTACCATGTCCCCACAGCAGTACTACATCCCCACACCAGCACCATGTCCCCACACCAGCACCGTGTCCCCACAGCGGTGCAGGGTCCCCGCATCCCCTCATCCTGCGATGCCGCGGGCTCGCGGACCGGCCGGCGCCAGGTCCCGGACACCTGCCTGGATACCGGCAGCTCTCCAGACAACACACTCCCACACACCATAAACACCTTGCCCAAGCGCCATAAACACCTTGCCCAAGCGCCACACACCCCTTCCTCCTCGGCACGCGCCCTGCGGGCGGGTGGTGCAGCCCTGCACCCTGCCGGCGCCTGCGGCCCCGGGGGTGCTGTCCTGCGGGCAGCGCTGGTCGCAGCGGGGCACCCCCGGGGCCAGGGTTTTGGGGGGAGCGGGACAAGGGGAACGGGGCCACGATGCCATGGTGGGTGCGGAGCCGAGCGCCAGGCGGTGAGAGGCGTGGGGCTGATGACAGAGACGGGCAGGGGCGTTTGGGTGGCTCTGGGCACGTTGGGGTGATCCTGGGTGGAGAATGGGCTGGGGAGCAGGAGTAGATTGGGGGTGACCCAGGGGTTCTGCTCTGCCTGGGCTGGGGACCGGGACATCGACCAGGACCACCCCACAATTGCAGTCAATGGGACAGGACAAGGACTGGGTCCCCGCATGCTCGGTCTGTGCAGGACTGGGACAAGGACCAGAGCCCCCCAGCACTAGGTCTGCGCAGGACCAGTGTGAGGACTGGGACCCCCCTGTGCTTGGTCTGGGCAGGACTGGGCCCCCTCATTCTGAAGGAAGGACCAGGACAAGGACTGGATCCTCCCCGTGCTCGGGACAGGACCATCCCTGCCTGTGCTCCAGGAAGGACCGGGACAGTGACCAAGTCCCCCGCGCTGGGTCTGGACGGGACGGGGACAAGGACCAGGCTTCCTGCTGCACTCGGTCGGGATAGGACCAGGCCCCTCCTTACTCGAGGCAGGACAAGGAAAAGGACCGGACCCTCTGTGCTCGGTGGAGGGGGGACCGAGACAGTGGCCGGGTCCCCCTTCTTGCTCTGGGCAGGACCCAGACAGAGACTGGACCCCCCGCCTTGCTCTCGGTGGGACCGGGATGAGAACCGGGTCCCGCGCTCGCTCTGGACAGAACAAGGACCCCCCGCTTGCTCTGGGCAGGACCGGGACAGAGACTGGGACTCCCTGCTCACTTTGGGCAGGACCAGGACCCCCCCGCTCGCTCTGGGCGGGACCAGGACCCCCTGCTCATTCCGGGAGGAACCAGGACCCTCCGCTCGCTCTGGACAGGACCGGGTCAGGGACCATGACCCCCACTTGCTCTGGGCAGGACCGAGATAGGGATCAGGAACCCCCGCTCACTCTGGGCAGAACCAGGACCCCCCCGCTCACCCTGGGCAGAACCAGGCCCAGGACCCACCACTCGCTTTGGGCGGGACCAGGACCTGGACCCCCTGCTCTCTCTGGGTGGAACCAGGACCAGGACCCCCGCTCACTCTGGGCGGAACCAGGACCCCCCCCCCCGCGCTCGCTCTGGGCGGGACCAGGCCCAGGACCCCCAGCTCGCTCTGGGCGGAACCAGGACCCGCCACTCGCTCTGGGCGGGACCGGGACAGGGACCAGGACCGCCCCGCTCGCTCTGGGCGGAACCAGGACCCTCCGCTCGCTCTGGACGGGACCGAGTCAGGGACTAGGACCCCCCGCTCGCTCTGGGTGGGACCAGGACCCCCCGCTCGCTCTGGGCGGAACCAGGACCTGGAGCCCCCCGCTCACTCTGGGCAGAACCAGGACCAGGACCCCCCTCGTTCTGGGCGGGACGCGGCGCCCCGGGCACCGGCGGGAGGCGGCGGCGCGGGAGGGGGGGACGGGGGGGGGGGGCGGTCCGGGCGGCCCGGCGGGGCGGGCGCTCGGTCACCTCGGGGCGGGGACGCGCCGCGTTTTAAACGGGCCCCGTCGGGCGAGGAGCAGCGGGGACCGGCCGGGCCGAAACCTTCCGCCAGCGTGGGCAGGTAGGCGGCGGCAACGGCAGCGCCCACGGGGCGCCCACGGGGAAGGGGCCGGGATGGGCCCGAGGGTCGAGCGGGACCGGGGCTCGCACTGGGAGCGGGAGCGGGACCGGGAGCAGGAGCGGGACCGGGAGCGGGACCGGGACCGGGCGCTGCCCGCAGGTGGAGGCAGGTCCCGGGCAGCCGCAGATGTCGGTGCTGGACGGGACGATGCTGGAGCGGAGCGCAGGGGTCTCGGGGAGGGGCCTGCAGCTCGAGCAGGACCGGGGCTCTCAGGGGACAGGACTGGGACCAGGAGGCAGGTGACAGCGGGGCTGCCATCCCAGGCAGCCGCAGATGTCGATGTTGGAGGGGACAACGCGCAGGGGTCTCGGGGGCAGGAGGTGCAGGTCCCGGGGGCTGTGACCCCTGCGATCAGGTGGGTGCTCGAGCTGGGGTCCTGCTCCAGTAGAGCCGCAGCTCTGCGGCGTCGTCAACCTGCACCAGCAGCAGAATCCCCTCTGCAGCTGCCCACAGCAACCTGCACTGCTGCCCCGCTGCATCCCATGGGGACCCCAGCGTCTGCTGCCAACCTTCCCTCTTCATCCTGCTCAGCTCGTCCCCAAGGGCATCGTGTGCCCTGGTGTGCCTCCCGTGCCCATCCTCAGCCCCACTGCACCTCCCGTGCCCATCCTCAGCCCCACTGCACCACTCGTGCCCATCCTCAGCCCCACTGCACCTCCCGTGCCCGACCTCAGCCCCGCTGCACCTCCCGTGCCCAACCTCAGCCCCACTGCACCACCCGTGCCCGACCTCAGCCCCGCTGCACCTCCCGTGCCCAACCTCAGCCCCGCTGCGCCTCTCCGTGACGCGTCCCGGGCGCAGGTGCGCCGAGCCCGCACGGAGGGGCCGGCGCACGCCAGCAGCCCTATTTGGGAAAGCATGCATGCCCTGGGCGTGGGAGGAAGAGCCTGCGCGCCGTGAGTCACGGCGCACGCCAGGTATGCGCGCAGGGTGCAGCGGTGCCGCCAGGTGGGTGTGCAGGGCACGGGGGGGCATGTGCCGGCCGTGGGGCTGCCCCCCTTGGCGGTGCCCATGCGATTCACAGTGCGGGTGGGTGGGTGACGGCCGGGCGGCGATGACCCCGCTGGGGAGTGTGGCCCAGGCTGCCCTGCAGGTGCCAGCCCCTGGCCCTGGGCCAGGATGTTCCTCTCGCAGGGAAAGCGGTTACTAAGAATTTCCATGGGGGTGACGCCTGCTGATTACAGGCAGAGGATCCCTCCCCTGCCAGCTGCGCTGTCTCCTCCCAGCGCTGCCATCCGGGGTGCCCGGCCCCTCCGAAAGGCAGGGGCGGCTGCTGCCCGGGGGATGCAGGTCCCTTCCCCGCGGTGCCCCCGGAGGGCTGGAGCCCCACAGCCACCGTGGGGAGTGGGTCTGTGCAGCTGGCAGGGCGCCCATCTCTGCACGGCCTGGGCGGCATCTCCACCCTGGGCAGGGGGTCCCTGCATGAGATGAGCTACCCGAGCCATCTCCTTGGGCGTGCTCTGTTTGGGCACCACGCGCCCCGGCCCGCACCTAGCCGGGCAGGTCCAAGCGCCACCACCTGCACTGCATGGGTCCACGCGCGAGGAGGACACCTCCAATGCAGACCTCCATCACCACCACTGCCTCTCCCCGTCCTCAGAGCAGAGCCGCGGCTCCGTCCACACCCCTTGGCGCGGGGCAGCGCCGGGCAGCCCCGGACCTGCAAAGGCAGCGGCGCTGCCTGGGCAGATCCGCGTGCGCAGCAGGGCGGACGGAGACGCTGCTTGTTGGGGCCGTTCCCGGGATGAGCAAGGCCGGCACCGCCTGAGCCTCGTGTCCTGGGTGGGGACGCAGGGAGTCCTGGAGTCTCCGTCCCTGGAGACATTCGGGACTGGATGGATGGGCTCATGGGCAAGGTGCTCAGGTGGCCCTGCCTGGGCCAGCTGCTCTCCCCAGGTCCTGGCCGGCCCCTTCCCCTTGCACCCCTGCCGGGCACAGCTTGAGGGCAGTGAAGGAGCCAGTGCCTTCCCTGATTCTGACCTCTGCCTGCTGCCCCATCTGTCTGATTGGCATTCCTTCTCTTTGATCTTTTTCTCTTTTTCTTTTCTTTTCTTTTCTTTTTTTTTCTTTTCTTTTTTTCTTTCCTCCTTTCTTTTTCCTCCTTTCTTTTTTCCTCCTTTCTTTTTTCCTCCTTTCTTTTTTCCTCCTTTCTTTTTTCTCTTTTCTTTTTTTTCCTCTTTTCTTTTTTCTCTCCTCTTTCCCTTTTCTTCCCTTTCCCTTTTCTTCCCTTTCCCTTTTCTTCCCTTTCCCTTTTCTTCCCTTTCCTTTCCCTTTTTTCCTTTTTTCTTTCCTTTCACTTTTTTCCTCTTTTCTTTCCTTTTTTCTTTCCTTCCCCCCTCTTTTTCCTTTCCTTCTCCCCTTTTTTCTTCCCCTCCTTTTTTCCTTCCCCCTTTTTTCTTGCTTTTTTCTTGCTCTTTTCTGCTTTTTCCACTTTCTCCTTTTTTTCTGCTTTCTTCTTTCCTTTGTCATTTTTGCCCTCTCCTTCCCCCTCCTTCTCTCCCTTCCCCTTCCTTCCTTCTCCATCTCTCTCTCTCTCCACATATGTAGCACACAACACACAGAGAGCGGGTTCCTCACCAGTCCCTCCCATGCTCTCCCCTCTGCAGCCACTCTCCAGAGCAGTGTGAGAAGGCAGAAGACAAGGCACGCACAGCACAGTGAGGTGGGGATGGAGGGCAAGACCATCATGAACGGCCACTCAGGCCCCATCACTTGCCACCAAGACAGTCCAGGGGCAACTGCCTCCCAGGACCTTCCGACTTGCAAGCAGAAACCAGCAGCTGGAAGGGAAGGACCGGGGATGGGCACTGCCAGCGAGCCCCCAACAGGGGCTGGCAGCATCGCTGGAGCATATGTAGAGGCTTCAAAGAAGATAATGACCTTCTACGAGTCCACCAGAGAGCATCTTCTGGGCTTGGATCCAGCGCTGTACCTCCTCGAGGCCCAGGCAGCCACCGGCTCCATCTCTGACCCCACAAGGAGCAGGCAGGTGTCTGTCGCAGAAGCCGTGCACCTGGGACTGGTGGGGCTGGAGCTCAAAGAGAGGCTGCTCGCCGCAGAAAAAGCCGCCACCGGCTTTGTGGACCCTTACACAGAAGAGAAGATCCCCCTGTACCAGGCCATGCAGAAGGACCTGATTGGGAGGGAACAAGGCACACGGTTGCTGGAGGCCCAGCTTGCAACTGGAGGCATCATTGACCCAGCCACTGGCCATCGGCTTCCAGCAGAAGTTGCCTGTGAGAGGGGATATTTAGATGAAGAAACGCTCCAGCTCCTCTCTGACCCCAGCAATGAGGACAGCAAAGGGTTCCTGGACCCCAGCACCATGGAGAAGGTCACCTACCTGGAGCTTGTGAAGAGGTGTGTTACTGATGCAGCCTCAGGTTCCCTGCTCTTGCCTCTGAAAATCACATTCCCAGCGCTGGGAGGAAGGGTGAGCAGCAGAGAGCTGCTGGACTCCGGCATCATCAGCTCCGATGTGTTCAGAGACCTTGAGGAGGGGAGAGTGTCTGTCCAGGAGGTAGCGGAGGATGACTCTGTCCAGCGGTTCCTGCGTGGGACGAGGAGCGTGGCGGGTGTCGTTCTGCCTTCTGGGGAGCGCAAGAGCCTCTACCAAGCACTGAGAGAGCATCTCCTCGTGCCCGGTGCTGCACTGATGCTCCTCCAGGTCCAGGCCGCCACGGGCAGCCTGACAGACCCCATAGCCAACAAAAGCTTCTCGGTTGATGAGGCTGTCAAGACTGGTCTCGTTGGCCCAGAGCTTTACGAGAAACTGTCTTCAGCTGAGCGAGCCATCACCGGGTACAGGGATCCCCGCACTGGGGAAAAGCTTTCCCTGTTCCAAGCCATGCAGAAGGGCTTCATCCCCCGGGACCACGGCATTTGCCTTTTGGAGGCTCAGATGGCCACGGGCGGCATCATCGCTCCGGGCAGGCACCTCCGTGTCCCCACAGATACAGCTTGCCAGCAGGGCTACCTGGACGAGGCCACGAGGCAGCTGCTCTCCAGTCCTACTGATGAGATGAGAGGGTTCTTCGAGCCCAGCTCCCAGGAGAAGCTGACCTACACGGAGCTGCTCAAGAGGTGTGTCACCGATCCAGACACGGGGCTTCTCCTGCTGCCCCTTTGCAGAGAGAGCGGAGAGGAACCAAAGGACAAACACCTCCTCATTGACCGCAGGACCCAAACAGCTCTGGAAAGCACAAAGGTGCCCATTGCTTTGGGGAAATTCAAGGGGAAGTCGGTTTCCCTCTGGAAACTCCTCTTCTCCGACTACATGCCAAGGGAGCAAAGAGTCGCTCTCACCCAGCAGTACTGTGCAGGAGCGATCTCCACGCAGGAACTGGCCAAGACGGTCAGTGCCACTGTTGAGGAGATGGCTTCCACTGCTAATATCACCTTCGAAGGCCTGAGGGACAGAGTCACGGCGGACCAGCTCCTGAGTTCTGAGATTATCAACAAAGACTTGTTTAAGAAGCTGAAAGAGGGGGAAACATCAGCCAAGGAAGTCGTCAGCATGGACACAGTCAAGAAATACCTGGAAGGGACAGGCAGCATCGGCGGGCTCCTGCTCCCTGACTCCCAGGAGAAGATCAGCATCTACCAGGCAAAAAGGAAAGGGCTTCTAAGGCCAGGAACGTCGCTGATCCTCCTGGAGGCACAGGCTGCCACCGGCTTCATCATTGATCCGGCTGCCAACAAAAGATATTCGGTGGACGAGGCTTTAAGAGCAAACGTCATTGGCCCGGATGTGTACGACAAGCTGCTGACTGCTGAGAAGTCAGTCACGGGCTACAGAGATCCCTACTCGGGCAACAAGATCTCGCTCTTCCAGGCCATGCAGAAGGAGCTCATCGTGAGGGAGCACGCCATCCGCCTGCTCGAGGCGCAGATCGCCACCGGCGGCATCATCGACCCCGTCAACAGCCACCGCATCCCCGTGGAGGTGGCCTACAAGCGGGGCTACTTCGACAGGAAGATTAACCTGATCCTTTCGGACCCCAGCGACGACACCAAGGGCTTCTTCGACCCCAACACGCACGAGAACCTCACCTACCTGCAGCTGAAGGCCAAGTGCATCACGGAGCCGTCCACCGGGCTCTGCCTCCTCCCTCTGAACAGCAGGAAGCGTCAGTTCGTGGACGATGCCACCAAGCGGGTGTTTGGGAACTCCTGGATGCGTGTCAGGTTTGGGCGGTTACGGGGCGAGAGGGTCTCCGTGTGGGAGCTGCTCAACTCCGAGTACTTCAGTGAGGGCAGGCGTCGGGAGATATTCAACCACTACCGGCTGAGGAAGCTCACGCTAGAGCAGATCAGGGCGCTGTTAGAGGAAGAAGTCAAGAAGTGGGCTCCCATCAGGTTCTCGGCCATGAGAGGCAGCGTCAACGCTTACCACCTGATGGAAACGGGCGTCATCGACAGGGCGCTGTTGGAGAAGGTCTTGGAGGGGTCTGTCACGCCGGAGGAGGTCCTGCGCATGGACTCTGTAAGGAAGTACCTCTACGGCGCCGGCAGCATCGGGGGGATCGTCCTGCAGCCATCAAACCAGAGGATGAGCATTTATGAGGCCATGAAACAGAACCTGATGGTGCCGGGAATAGCCCTGCCCTTGCTGGAGGCCCAGGCTGCCACAGGTTTCATCATTGACCCGGTGAGCAACCAGAAGCTCTCTGTAGATGATGCTATAAAAGAAGGAATAATCGGGCCCGAAGTCCACGAGAAGCTGCAGCGTGCGGAAGAGGCTGTAACAGGCTATAAAGATCCCTTCACGGGCAAGAAAATCTCCCTCTTCCAGGCCATGAAGAAGGGCCTGATTGCCAACAAGCAGGCCCTGCAGTTCATGGAGGTGCAGATGGCTACGGGAGGTATCATCGACCCAACGTGCGGCCACTACGTTCCCGTAGAATTTGCTCAGAAACGGGGCTGTCTGGACGAGGACACGAGCAAGGCCCTTTCTCAACCCAATGACAACGTCAGAGCCTTCTGCCTCCCGGACAGCAAAGAAGCGGTGACCTATGCCGAGCTAATTGAGCACTGCGAGAAGGATGAGACCTCCGGCTTCCATCTGCTTCCCCTGCCACAATCTGCTCTTCCCATTTACACCGACGAGCAAATCCAGCAGCTTTTCAAGGAGACCATGGTGGAGGAAAAAGGGCTCTCCCTCTGGGAACTGATCCACTCCGGGTACTTCACTGAGGAGCAGAGGAGGGACTTTGTGGAGAGGTTCCGCTCCAGGGAAGTGTCTCTGGAGCAGCTGGTTGCTCTTGTCCTGAAGCTCGTGAGGGAGATGGAAATGAAAGCGCGCACGGACGTCACCCTGGAAGGCCTGCGGGGCAGCGTCCCCGCCGTCTGGCTGCTGGACACTGGCATCATCACCGAGCAGGTCTTCGAGGAGCTGGTCCAGGGCGTAAGGACTCCCGAGGAGGTGTCTGCCATGGGCAGTGTGAAGAGATACCTGCAGGGCACAGGCAACATTGCTGGGGTGTTCATAGAGGCGTCCAAAAAGAAGATGAGCTTCTACGAGGCCATGAAGAACAATCTCCTGCTCCCCGGGGTAGCCCTGAGGCTGCTGGAGGCTCAGGCAGCCACAGGGTACCTGACCGACCCAGCAACCAACCAGAAGCTCAGCGTGAAGGACGCCGTCAAAGCTGCCGTTGTTGGCGAGGAGCTCACCGAGAAACTGCTGGTAGCGGAGAGAGCGGTGACGGGCTACAAAGACCCCTACACGGGGAGCTCCATCTCCGTGTGCCAAGCGCTCAGGAAAGAGCTCGTCCCCATGAGCGACGCTCTTCCCTTGCTAGAGGCCCAGCTGGCCGCGGGAGGGATCATTGACCCCGTTCACCACCACCACCTGCCCCTCCAGGCTGCGTACAGGTACGGGTTCTACGACGAGGACCTCAACCGAACCCTCTCCCAGTCCGACGACAGCACCAGGATCTTCTTTGATCCGAACACGAAGGAGAAGGTGACCTACCAGCAGCTGAAGGACCGGTGCATTGCTGAGGCCGGGACAGGTCTCCTGCTCCTCCCGCTGTCGGAAAACGCGCTCCTCTGCGTGGACGAGCAAACGATGGAGGTGCTCAAGTCCGTGACCGTCTGCGTAAACATAGGGCGGTTCAAAGGACAGACCGTGTCAGTCTGGGACCTGCTCAACTCTGAGTACATCTCTGACAGCAAAAGACGAGAGCTGGTGCGAAAATACAAGGACGAGAATACCGACGTGCTGCAGGAAATAATAACAGTTGTAACCACAATCATCCAAGAGACCGAGACCCAAGGCAAGAAGTTCGCATTTAAGGGCCTGAGGAAACGGGTGTCTGCCAGTGACCTCTTCCAGTCTCACCTGATAGACAAGAAAACGCTTGATGAGCTCCACCAGGGGAAGAAAACAGTCGAGGAAGTCACGGAGATGGAATCTGTCCGCAGGTACCTGGAAGGCAGCAATTTCATTGCAGGAGTCCTTCTACAGCCGAGCAATGAGAAGATGGGCATCTACCAGGCCATGAGGAAAGGCATCCTGAGGCCAGGGACAGCACTGGTGTTGCTGGAGGCCCAGGCTGCCACCGGCTTCATCATCGACCCGGAGAAAAACAAGAAGTTTTCTGTGGAGGAAGCGTTAAGTTCAGGTCTCATTGGAATGGAGATTTTTGAGAAGCTGCTCTGCGCGGAAAGAGCAGTGACCGGCTACACAGACCCATACACGAAAGCCCCCATGTCCCTCTTTGAAGCCATGAACCAGGGGCTGATCGTGAAGAGCCACGGCATCCGCCTGCTCGAGGCGCAGATCGCCACCGGTGGCATCATTGACCCCGTGCACAGCCACCGCGTGCCCGTGGAGGTGGCCTACCGGCGCGGCTACTTCAACGAGGAGATGAACCAGATCCTCTCCGACCCCTCGGACGACACCAAGGGCTTCTTCGACCCCAACACGCACGAGAACCTCACCTACATGCAGCTGCTGGAGAGGTGCGTCCAAGACGCAGAGACTGGGCTGTACATGCTCCAAGTTGTGCAGGAGGGCGGAAGGTACTTCTACATTGACGAGTCGACCAAGCAGTTCCTGCGCTCAAAGCCCGTCAAGGTGAACGTCGGAAAGTTTAAGGACCAAACGGTTTCCATCTGGGAGATTCTCTGCTCTCATTACATCTCCGAGCAGAGAAGAAAAGACTTAGTAAAACAATATAAATACAAGTCCGTCACGCTGGAAGAGCTTATAGCTCTCATCCTCAAAATAATTGAGGAGGCAGAACAAAGAACAGGAGCCCTGAAGGTTAGAGGTCTCCGGGAGGACGTCTCGATATCAGAGCTGTTTAACTCAGAGATAATTGACAAGAAAACTCTGGATCGGCTGCAGGAGGGAAGTCTGACTCTCGAAAGCCTCGCAAGGATGGACAACGTCGCAAGGTACCTGGATGGCACGGGCTGCATCGCCGGCGTCCTGCTCCCGTTGCGGAAAGAGAAGATGAGCATCTACGAGGCGCTGAAGAGGGGCCTCCTCACAGAGCAGTGCGCGCTGGGGCTGCTGGAGGCGCAGGCCGCCACTGGTTTCCTCATTGATCCGCTCAAAAAGAGGAAGCTCCCTGTGGATGATGCCGTCTCCAGCGGGCTGGTGGGCAGCGAGTTGGGTGAGACGCTCCGGTTAGCAGAGAGAGCTGTGACGGGATATACCGATCCATACACGGGAAAGAAAATGTCCCTCTTCCAGGCCATAAGGGAAAAGATAACCACCAAGGAGCACGGTATTCGCTTGCTTGAGGCCCAGGTTGCCACCGGTGGCGTCGTCGACCCCGTGCACAGCCACCGCCTGCCCGTGGAGGTGGCCTACCGGAGAGGCCACCTGGATGAAGACACGTTCCTCCTCGTTTCTGACGCAGATCACGGCAGCAAAGGGTTTATAGATCCAAACACCAACGAAAAGATGAGCTACAGTCAGCTCCTGCAGAGATGTTCCAAGGACGGAGAAACCGGATTCTACCTGCTGCAGGTTATGGAAAAGGAGGACGACTATTTCTACATTGACGAGCGCACTAAAAACATGCTATTATGTACCATGGTGCAAGTGCCTGTTGGGAAATACAAAGGGCAGGTGTTATCGTTGTGGGAGCTGCTCTGCTCGGAATACATCACAGAGGACAAGAGGAAAGAATTGGTGAAAAAATATAAACATGAGTCCCATAATATTCTACAACAAATCATTGACACAATATTGAATATCATTAGAGAAAAAGAGGAGGGACGAAGCGATGTTTGGTTCCAAGGTATCAGGCAACAAATAACAGCATCGGAACTTCTCAGCGCACAAATAATTACAAAAGAAACGATGGAGAAGCTCCAGGAAGGAAAGGAGACAGTACAAGAAATAGCGCAAACGGAGAGTGTGAGGAGGTACCTTGAAGGAACTGGGTGTATCGCCGGCGTCCTGGTGCCATCCAAGGCCAACCCTGGCGAGATGGAGAAGATGAGCATCTACCAGGCCATGTGGAAGGGCATCCTCAGGCCAGGGACTGCACTGGTGCTGCTGGAGGCGCAGGCGGCCACGGGATTCGTCATCGACCCCCTCAGGAACAAGAACCTCTCGGTGGATGAGGCTGTCTCCTCGGGGCTGGTGGGCAGCGAGCTCCAAAGAAAACTGCTCTGTGCAGAGCGCGCCGTGACGGGCTACACGGACCCATCGACAGGAGAAAAAATCTCCCTCTTCGAGGCCATGCAGAAGGAGCTCATCGTGAGGGAGCACGGCGTCCGCCTGCTCGAGGCGCAGATCGCCACCGGCGGCATCATCGACCCCGTGCACAGCCACCGCGTGCCCGTGGAGGTGGCCTACCGGCGCGGCTACTTCGACGAGGACATGAACCGCGTGCTGCGCGACGCCTCGGACGACACCAAGGGCTTCTTCGACCCCAACACGCACGAGAACCTCACGTACCTGCAGCTGCTGCGCCGCTGTGTGTCCGACCCGGACACCGGGCTTTATTTCCTTAAAATTTTAGAGAAATAATCCTAACACCTCTTCCTTTGGGGGTTTGGGGTAATTTTTTTTATTGTATTTTTTCAGTATTTTTCCCATTATAACATGGTTATTTTGCTGCTGGTATCTTTCTATTAATAACTTTAAACCTTTTTGGTGCTCATTTAAATCCTCATTGGAGATTTTTTCCGACCTTTTCCCTGTTGCCATTGACTTTGTGTGTCGTCGTGTTTGTTAACTCATGTGGATCCTGTGGTATAGAGCCCTATCCCTTGATCTTCTCCAGCGTTTTCAGGAATGAAAGGCAGTTTGAGTCTTCTGAGGGCTTTTTGCTCAGTATTTTGTCCTCAGATTCTCCTTATCCTCCTCCAGCCTTAAATTGAGCAATGCTGCTCGTGGTATTTGAGGCACAATGCAAAGGGCATTTATCGTCCCCATCTCGTCTGCATTGTCCTAGGGAAAGAGCTTTTCTTTCCCAGCAGGTTGGCGGAACGTGGTTAGGGCTGGAGACACGCAGGTCTGAGCAGCGCCTCGAGGTCGGGTTTCAGTGTAAGCATTGCGTCAAGCTCGGCTTAGGTGTTGCCCGAGCAGCACAGGCTATCTGTGTTTGCCTTGGCTGTCCCGGCCTCTCTAGCTACCTGGAGCTCCTGCACTCAGTGCACTCAAATTTTGCATTTCTGGAGAGCTCCTGCACTCAGTGCACTCAAATTTTGCATTTCTCTTCCCTTCATCTTTCCAGATCTCTAGCACCTCCGCAAAAACCTATCCTGTGGAAGACATGCAAGGGCTGGGAGACCTTCACGCACGTTGTCCGAGGCTGTGTCTCTTCAAAACTTTCCCAATTTCTAGCTAGCAATAAGTTAACAAAAGCGGCAGTTGCCTCCAGCTGAGAGTTTTGGTGCATTCCTCAGCAATTCTTGCCATTCCACAACCCGAGCTAACTTTCCCTCTTCCATCAGATACAGCCCATAAACCACATCCCTATAGAGGAAACAGCTTCAGAATCACTTTACTACAAAGCACATTTGGAATAAATAATCCTTCTACTGTTTTATAAATCTAATTTACAATCTCTGTGTATATTAATATTGGCTTAAACTATATATTAATATACATATATGAATTTTGACTATTTGTCTTAACTGATCCAGCTATGTTCTGGAAAAAGAAAACGGATTTGTTATCACAGTTGTTGCTAATAGCTGAAAACAAATGTCGCTTACCCGGGAAAATCCTTACCAAAAACTCCAGAAATTTGCATGGGCTCCAATAAATGGTTGGGCAGATTAATGGGAGAGAAATGTGACAAGGGCTGTTGAATGCGGAGCAGCAGAACAGGCTTGCCCTGTGGTAGACACTTAACCCAACGCTGATATGGGTGAAATTGGCTGCCGGTCAGTGGAGACCTGGCAGGGACCAGGCTCTGGCCCAGTATAACCACTCTGGTGCTGCCACCATCTGTCTTTGGATGATGGGAAGTCATGGGAAAAGCAGCCAATTATCCAGGGTGCCGAAGAGGGGGTCCATGAGAAGGATGTTGGTGCTCCCCACGCTCTGCACTGGGGTTAGTCCAGCTTCTGCCCAATCTGTCCTGCAGTCACTGCGATATCATCTCCAGAGGGTCTGGACCACTAAGTCTCCTGTGCAAACCAAAGGACGTTCTAGTCATCTCCCAGACTTCTCTTTTGGGAATGGATTAGAAGCTGCATTAGCCAAGTTCGGGGAGAACAGGTCACCTGTGGCTTTTATACACGTTGGTCTTGCGCCATCTCCGGACAGGGAGCTTTGCATGTTGCCAGGATAGGGTACACGTGTGTCTGATAAGGGAAAGCTCCCATCACAACTGCATCATTTCCTTTTATTTTAACCCGAAAGCCACTCCAGTCTGCTGCAGGAGACCGGACACTGGGCAGGATGGACCCATGCCCTGGCCAACGGGGCCATTCCATGCTTCCTTTGCACTCTCCTCTCAGCCCGTCTCCATGTCTCTTCTCCGGTACCACCTGTCTCGCCTGACCTGGTGCCTTCCCTCCTGCTGCCTTCATGGCCTTTCCATCACTTGCACCTTGTTACCCAAGACATAGGGACCCAGCAACCCTGTGAAGCCGCACGAATGCCGGCTGGAGCCTCTCCAGCTGCAGTCCATCGCTTTCCAGAGCCTGTTCTCTGGGATAAGCTCTTCCTTGTGCTTGTGCAGAGCTTGGCACTGCAGGCTCATTTCCTGATGGGCCTTGGCACGTGCCCATGTCCATGGTCCTCAGCACATGTCTGTTCTCCATTCCCTGCCATGGCAGCTGGCCCAGTGAGAAGTTCCTGGGTCTCCTCAGTGGCCCATGACAAGCAGCAGCAGATCCAGCCCCTGGCTGGAGTCCGTCCTGGCCTCCACATCAACCTGGCCAGGCTGGCTCTGGGGCAGGCAGCAGCGGGCAGAGGCCTCCATGGCCACAAGGGCCACCAGGGCTCCCTTTGGGGCAGCCGCACACCGAGAGACATCTCCAAGGGCCAAGAGGCAGCAACACCCATGGTCCAAAGCATCTACCCCAGCTCCGAGAAGCCCAGCAGGCCCATAGCACTGGTGAAGGTCTTGTTGATGGTCCTGTCTGCAAACCCCCTTGGTGTAGGACTCAGAGGGAGCCGGGGCCACCACACGTCAGCCCTGGTGATCCACGGTCCCAGCACAACCGGCCTGCGTGGGGACAGCTCCAGTCTCAGGGGGCTCTGGACACGGTCCTAAGTGCTGAGGAGAAGCGATGGCCACAGGCCCCACATGGAGGGAAGCAGAGCACAGAGATGCTGGCATTAAACCCGGGCTTTAGGCAGGAAGGTAAAACCAGGGCTTCCGTGGGCGCGTTCTCCAAGGGGTCAGACAGGGAAGCAGAGACATGAAGTTGTGAGATGGGGGCTGAGATGCTAAAAAGTTGTCACAAAAGTTGTGTCTCTTGGAGCATGCTCCAAATACAGTGAAAACCAGGAGAATTGGGAAAAGGGAGAGCAGTTCAAACAAACAGAATCTTTTTTAAGGACAAGACAGAAAAAAAAAAGAAAGAAAAGAGGACCAAGATAAATATAAGGAAAAATATAAGACTGAGGAACTAGAATGCCTCCTTTCAAACAAAATATTGGTATGTTGTAAATTTCTTGGGCAAGGTGCACCGGTTGGACATCAGCTGCACTGAGAGGGAGCTCAGAAGGCAGGGCCGAAGTTGCAGCGTGGGCAGCAGGAGCAGGACACGCGAGGAAGAGGAGGATGAGGAGCCGCAGGGTGCCGCTGCTCCTAGGAGGCCCGAGCTGTGGTTGAAGCGGGGCTGCACGCGGCCGGACTGCGGCCGTTCCTGCCGGGCTGCCTTGGAGGAACAATCTGCAAAGGGCCCAAGAGAAGCGAGCGTGAGGAAAGTGCGTGTCGGGTGCGGGAGGCAGCGCGGAGCGCCGGGGCCATGTGGGGAGCGGGGTGGTCCGGCCCTTGCTGACCCGGCCTGGGTGCCCATGCGAGCAGCGAGCAGGTGGCATTGAAATATTCCCGCTGGTGGGGACAGGTGCCAGCTGCGGAGCTGCAGGGAGAGCCGCCCCGGAAAAGGGATATTCGGGGTAGGTGACAAGGGACGCGTGTGGGGAGCCGAGCCGCTGTTGCTCGGGGGTGCAAACTGCGGGTCGCTCGAGAAGCGCTTGGCACCCGCCGGGGTGAAACCGGGAGGACCAGGGAGGGAGCGGAGAGCAACAGGCAGCCCGGGATGAGCAGCCCCACCGCGGGACACAGCGGTGCGGCGCAGCCCAGCACGGTCCCTGCCGCGGGATACGGTCCGGGGGCTGGAACCGGCACGGCACCGGGAAGGAGCACCCCCCCGCCCCCCCCACCCCGCAGACCTGTCTGGGCGGCAATTAGCGGGTAATTGCTGGGGAAAGCGGCAGCGACAGGGCGGCAATTAGCGGGTAATTGCTGGGGAAAGCGGCAGGACCCGGGCGCGAGGGGGTCCGCAGGCATCCCAGGGGAGCGGGCAGGGGGCACCCCGTGTCCAGGCTGCCCCCAGGCCGAGCCCAAGGCCGTTTCGGCACCCGGGGCCGTCTCTGCTGCAGCTGCATGCGGCCGCAGCCCCCCCGGCTCCAAACGCTGCCCCGGCCTTGCCGCGCTCCCTCTCTCTCCCTTTGCACTGTCTTGCCTTGCACGGGAGCCGGGTTTCCCCTTCCAAACAGGAATGACGGGTGTCCGGTCCCGGGATCCAGCCGTGCGGAGCCGGGAGGCAGCTCCGTGTCACCCGCTGCCCCACGGCGCTGCAGCCGCGGCCAGGCCTGGCCCTTCGCCACGGGCAGTGATGGAATCTGCATGTCTTGGAATCGGAGGTGCGGGAGCCCCGCATCCCTGCGCTCAGGGGTACGCAGCCGCCGTCCTCCACACCAGGAGGAAAGGGGACTCTCCTCTGCTCCCTTCGAGCGCTGCCGCCTGCCCGGGCAGGTCCCGCGGGCGCTGACTCGGCTGCAGTTTCTCGGGGGACACTCGTGTCCCCTTGCTGCGAAACGCCCCATGGAGCTCAGCCCAGCACGGGGGCTGCTTGCTCTCCTCCCCGCACCGCTGTGCTCTGGGCCTGCATGGAGGACATGGGCTCCCAGAATCCCGGGGTGGTCGAGGTGGGAAGGGACCCCAGGGATCCCCCCGGGCAGCCCCGGCTCCAGCAGGGACACCCGCAGCACCCGGACGCATCCCGGCGCCTTGGGAGCTCTCCAGAGCAGGAGCCTCCCCGCGCAGCCTCCCCGCGCAGCCTCCCCCAGGGCT
>JAVCKT010025953.1:20243-35625 GCA_032273925.1 Rhynchotus rufescens
GGATTCCTGCTTTGGTCCCCGTTACTTTGACGTGTTAGCTTTGATAACTTCCATCCTATTAATTTTAAGTGCCAGGAGTCTGGCTGCTGATGCAATATTTATGGCAGACCCTGCGCTGGGAAGCAAAGTCTCCTTTTGAAGTGCAAAGCTGGCTCGTCTTCCTCTTTCATGGCAGATTTCCAGATTACCTTTGGGCATTCGCTTGCCAAATACACCGCCGTAAACAAACCACACGAGCTGCACGTGATTTCAGTGAAGACAATGGGCTGGATTCCTCCTTTGCAGAGATAACCACATTGAAAGGAAGCAGCCTCAGTAAATATTGCTTGGATAACAAAGCCCTGCCTTTGAAATGGGTCTCGAAGTGATGATGAACCCAAGTCCCTGCAACCTTCCCTGCTCCCCTGGCGCTCCTTAAAGGTCCAGTGGGCTGGTAGCAAAGGAGGGCTTTTTGTGATCAAAAAGTAAAATGTAGGGGACAAGAGCCAACCATGACCTAGATATATTCCCCTTTTGGCCACATTCTTCAAGGAACTCAGACTAGTCTCTCTCTTTTTGCTTCTTGATTTTTTTTGTCTGACTTCATAGGACTCTTGTGTCTCTAAGACTGCCTGACACAGGATATTCTTGTTAAATGGCAGTGGGTAAATGAAAATACACCAACCTAGTTCAGCGTCACACCAAAAAAAGGGCTCTCGGATTGACATGGATTTAAAAAAAAATAAATGCTACATACAGATCATTAGATCAGTTACCACTTAGTGGCAAATCTCTTGAGAATAGACATATGGGTAAACATCTTTAATTAACCAGATCTGATTGCACTTTATAGTGAGGCTATATTAACTTCCTTTTAATTATTATTTTTTCCCCAGATACTTTTGAAATTCCCTTTAATTTTTATTCTTGTCTATTTTTTATTTTTTTAACCTTGATTCCTTTAAAGCATCTTCTCTTGTATTTATTTTTAGCTCTTCTATCACTCATTTGTTATCCTAATCGCCTCCATGTCTCTTCTGCACAAATTTTCAGCTTTCGTCTATCCACTCTCCTTCCTTCATTTTTAAAATCTTACCTCTTTTTAGCTAACATTTAATTCAGTGCTAAAATTTGCTCAGAACTTCCAAGTGCTCTCGCTCCTCACTTTGAGCCATTGTACTGAGCATTTCAGTTTAAGGCTTGAAACTCCATTAGGTTCCAATTTATCTCTGTTTTTTTTTACTGTTATTTATTTATTTTTTTAATTCCATACTGCTCTTTTGATGCCCTTTCCTGTTAAACCCCCAGCCTCAGGATCTTCCTAGGGGCTAACCAAGCTGCCCATCGCTCTGCAGTGCTTTCGTGACAGATGTGGAGCCTTGTGCTGGGAGAGGGGTCTCACAGAATTTGGTTTCCTTAAGTTAATTAATGCACTAAGTTATTGTCAGAGGAGGTTAGGCCTTCTGCCTCTGCACTTTTATCGACTGAATTACACTGCTTCTCCATGAAGTGAATTTGTGCCAAAGTATTCAAGTGTTGAGTACACAGGACAGTGTCATTAGAAAAATCTTGTGTTAAGCTAAAGGCACGAAGAGATGCTGAATGTAGCGCCAAATACCTGCAACTTGCAAAACATTCTCCTTAGAGTTGTGTATTATTTCCCCTGTTTCTTTTAACATATGAGGTGAGGAAAAATCTGGCTAATTAGAGTGTTGAAACATCTGTTCAGTTCAGAGGACGTCCTTGTGGTTGTATCCGTGAAGTGAGAGGCATCCTACATACAAATGCTCCTGTACCTTGGGTGCTTATTTAAAACACAGCTTGCGTATAAAAACACTTAAAGTTGCTCACTGCATTTTTTTCTTCTAGATCTATTCTTGTGAAAGGCCTTTGGCTTGGTTGGTTTGCTTGTCTTGCTTTATTATGCAGTGTATCTTCATTTATTATAAAGGCTTTCCTCAAGTGCAGCCTTCTTACAAAGGCCAAGTAGCATAGATGTCACTGCCCTCTCGTACTTATAGCTGATGGCTTTATTATCAGAGTTTTCTTAAATGCATCAAGTAAAGCATCACTGCAGGTCTGAGCTCTTGATATCCTGGCATACTAATTACTAGAAATAATTTATGTCTGGATTTGGGAGAAAAAAAGAAAAGGTAAAGAAGGCATAACCAATCACCAGAATTCACAGGCAACTTGTGTAGTGATGTAACTAATTTTCATACTGTATTTAAAGCTTAATCTGTAGGTGTTGGCTTTTTCTGGGGGAGGGAGGTGAACTCTGCAATTTTTTTCTTACCTCAATCATGATTTAGGGAAGCGCTACCACGCTCTTAAGTGGCAGAAGGAGATAAAGTGTATAAAGAAGTATGGAGTGAAGGAAGTCCTCAAGTGTGTTTCAGAAGAAGGGTCTTTTTTCTCGTAGAAGGCAACTGCTTTCATTTTATCCTCCCTCTCCCGAAAACTGGTTTCCCAAAACTTCATGGCTCTGATCCATTAAGTGGCTCTGTTGAAGTCAGACCCTGAGAAGCAGCAGAGCAGTACTGTGGAAAAAAACCCTATATGAGACTTAAAAGCTGTGTGGCTTTTCTCAACTCTGTCACAAGCTCGCTGGGTGGCATTGGGCAAATCATTTCAATTTCTGTGCCTCAGCTTTCACCTCTGGAGTATGAAATACTAGTCCTGGCCACCTCTTGAGAAGAGGTTGGACATCTCATGCCAGAGGGGAGGCTGATCTGTCCCCATGCAGGCAGTTTGTCTCCTCAGACCACTGCAGAAGAGCACTTGCTCTCCAGCTGCAGCCAAACGAAAGACTCTGGTTATGAAGAGTAATACAAAAACTACCTCCAGTTCTAAGAGCATGTATTTGAAATGCTTCCTGCATATAAGATTTCTGCGAACTTTTAGCTACGTGCATAATTCGAAGAGGCTGACTGATTATGAGGCTTACTCACAAATGATTGGAAATTCATCTTGTGCATGAAAAACTGCTGTGAAGCTGTGCATGAAAGCCTTGGAGAGGAGACAGTGTAGGGGGGTGGGCTTTGAATGAAGAACCATGTGTGCTGTGTTATATATGAACCTTGTAAATAAACTGATGAGAGTGACAGGAAGTTGCTTCATCGTTTCAGAGGCTGACTCAAAATATTTTATTTTTTTCAGAGACTTGAAGATAGAAAATCTGTTGCTAGATGAAGACAACAATATCAAACTCATTGGTATGAAACCAGTTTGGCAATTCCAGTAATTGAAATTGGTAGTCTTATAAAGAGAATTTTTGAGACTTCATAATCCTCCATGTGACAACTGCTAATGTTGCTACAGAGAGGAGCTGGGAGAGTATAGATAGCAATCAAGCTGTTCCTGACAGCATCTTGTGGAAAAAATGTTCCAAATAATGCAGCTTTCACTGGGTATGGGCATAATCCTTCATCTTTTAAGCAACACTTCTCCTCTTTAAACCAGGAAATTTGTAAAGGATTAAAGAGTTGACCCCACAGAAGTAATTTGTTTTGTTACTTCGGTAATTTCATATTTAGTGAAGGATGAATTCTGCCCCCATTATGCATATGCTTCCGTTGAAGTCAGTGGGAGTTGCACACATTTATAGCAGCTGGCAAAATTTGGTTCTCTATTTATATTCGTTACATTTGCTTCCAAAATCCAAAAAGGAATTGGTTTAGAGGTTTGCTTTTAAAAAAGAAATAAGATGAAAGATGAATGGTAAAGTCTTGATTACATTCCGGAATCAGTTGTATGCACTGCTCAATTCTTTCAAGTTTTGCAGATATTTTAAATTAATCATCTGTGGGTATAGTATCTTGCTGTGTTTGCATAACTCCCATTAATGTTAATGTGGGCATTGAAAAGAAAATACATCCCACATAAGAAAAGAGGAATCTGTTTATGTTTATTTCCATGCCTACACTTTTGCCAGCAGCAGTTTCTGTGGTTTCAGGCTTAAAAAGTAGACTGACTTTCTTTCTCCAAAAGGTTTCATCATCTAAAAAGTGATGAAAAACAGTAACAAAACTCAGGTCAAGTGGACAGTCACTGTAATGTATAAAGCACATACATTTCCAGACAAGTAAGAAGGGTATGGTTAATGAAATTCAAAATATTCAACATCTGCCTAGGGAATTCAGTCTTGAGAAAAATTGCCATAATTTTCAGTCATTTCTCAGTAATGAATCAAATGGCTCTTGGAAAATAATAGCAAAACAGAATGCTGCATTACCTCAGTTCGGGGTCAAGAGGCCACTGATATGAATCATTCATCACTAATGATGGACACCACCCATTATCTTGATTTAGCAGATAAGGAAGACCAGATGGTTTGTAACAGATAAGAACATCTGATAAATGTAAAGAATTTCTATAACTTTCTCATTTGGGGTGTTTGTTACACAACAGTACATAAACTCCACATCCAAGCCCAGATCTAATCAGATGATACATGCGCAATTAAAACTTTTGTGCCAAAAAAGTCTTCCTACAGTCTTGTTGGCTTCGAATACATAAAAAGGTCTCCTCGCAGTGGGTGGTGTGAGAAGAAGGGAGGAGACAGTCGCTTTTCCATAGACCAGCTAATGCGGAAACGAATTGTCCTCAGGTCTGCAGTCCAACATTTTAAGCAAAGCAATTGTACACTGTATGTGTCTCAAAACAATAATCCAACTGTCTGACTGGATGTGTTATGGGAGGAGAAAGGTAGCTTTATGAGTAATAATTTGACTGGGAGTAAAAAGAGGTGGAGGAGCAGAGTTGGCTCAAACACTTGCATTTTGTCAACAGTTGGCGTAAATCTGTTGTTTCAGATCCTCCTGTCCCCTAAGGAAATCCTCTGATTTAATTTTCCAGAGAAGCCACAATGTGATGACCCAAACCCTGTGGCTCTGGCAGCTGATCATCCCAGAGGGATGGGGTTCTCCTCCCTTCCTCACGTGCTCTCATCTGGCTGCACATGGGGCCAGAGCTGGAGTGGGGATGGCCCAGCCGGCCCTGGCTCCCCGGGCACCTTCCCTTGGGCAAGGCCACTGCCCCGCTCCTGCCTCACCTGCACCTCTTTCCTGGGAGGTGGCTTCTCTCTCTGGCTGCACTGGAGACCAGATAATTTCACTATTCTTCCTCCTCCCCTTTCATCACCTTGCTCAGATCATCCAGTATTTAGCAACTTTTTTTTTTCTAGTTTGTCTTTCTACAAAGGCACTGGGTCAGTTGGCCTTTGTGTGGTCTTGCTCAACAGGTTTTGTGGAGTTAGGTGCTGCGTTTCTTGCTAAAGAAAAGAGCCATAAAAGCAGCTACAGAAGTATTTAATCTTAATATCTTTGAGATGGGAGCTTTGTTGCCGTGTCTCAAGCAGCAGCAAATGCACTAGTACCTAGTGAAACGATTTTGTTCTTGTAAAAAGAAAGAAGCCACAGCAGAGAAAGAGAAGGTGAAGAGCGGAAGTATAACATGAAGTGACATTGCAAGTCCCTACCTGCTTGTGCATTTCAGTGAGAACTAGATTCCTTGAATCCCATTCTTTGTCCAGCTGCTTAACACCAACTTGTTGTCATTGCTCCTCTAGCCAGGTGATAAGATGGTCTGCAATGCGTGTTGAGATATTGCTACCAGGAACATTCCCTTTACTGTGCTAAATGCACTCATTCTCAGCAGCTTGTTAAGACACAGGTCTGAGAATACCCGAGCTGGAAGCATCAGGAACAGTTCACTTCAGCTGCCAGCTTTTGATGGTAGGTGTCAGAGGATTAATCAGATGCCACTCGCAGGCCATGGGAGGCTCTTGGCCTTCCCTTGAAGGACCACCAACCAGCAGCCACCAGCTTATTTGGTGTGTAAGTAGCTCTGCTGGCATTCCCAAAGGTCAGACTGTTCCACGAGCCCATGCTTTGCACTAAGGGTTGTGCTATTTGATAACTTTCCTTATTCTAGCAATCAAGAGTTCCATAGATAGTTTTATATATTGCCTTATATCCAAGGCTTAATGCTGATTTCCTGAAGGCATTAAAAAGCAGTAATGTAATGTGATGCTTTGACAGTATGAATACTGGAGGCTGTGGAGTTTCCATATCATAATATTTACTTTGGAAAACCAAGGCTGGCCTTTGGTCTGAATTCTGTAGTTAGCTGAGCTTGTTAAAAAAAAAAAGAAAAAAAAAAGCCCAAGATAGAGATGGTAATAGCAGTAATATTGTCTATGCTACCATTACCATTCTTACCAAGGCAAAAATATATCCTTAATAAAAATCACATTGCAACCATGATGTGCTGGCACAGTGTTAAGAAAATTCCCCTTTCTTTTGCAATGAAGTCGCTGTGTTTACACTCATCCTTAATTTCAATAAGCACTAGTGAAAAGGAGAGTGGTGTAACAGCTTATAGTAAGTGAATAAGCTAGATATAAATGAATAAACTGTTTACAGTTGAAGCAAATGAGATAGTGAAAGTTTTCTCTAGAGTATACTTCATTGCATTAATAATGATGAAGAGATACTGGTTCCTGCCAGCTCAGATTATAGCCATTCTGTACTTTAGCTGTAAAGCATTATATTAAAATCATGTAGTTTTGAGATGATATGAGAACAAAGTGAAAACCATGTAGAAGGAGGAATTTTGAAAGGTATTTTTCCATTGAGATAACACATCTCAGATGATAGCCAGTAAATACATAAATAAAACAGATCCTCAGAGGTTTTTGAATAAGCCCCAGGGATAAGACATACCCAGCAGAGATGATTAAGCAATGTCCTGAACAAATTGCTCTCCATCAGAGGCAAGGAAATTGTCCTGATCCTCCCTTGATCTTTACAGTGTTTTCCAGCCAAAGTCCTTCCAGCCCCTGCTGATGTTCCGCTGAGATGCCAGGGACATTGGCTCTGTGCTTGTCCTCCTCCCGGAGCGCCAGGCAGCCAGGCCCGGGGCACTGTGCAGCCAGTTGGGCACTCCAGTTCACGCAGCCCTCTTGCTGGTCTTGTTCCATGCAAGCATTACTCGTGTCTAGCCCAGTTTGATCCTAAGGGAACATTCCTGGGCGGATGCACTGTCTGCCTGTCAGCGTGCTGCTAATACCTTGGGAGAGGCTTATCTGATTTCAGTTACATTTAACATAGGAGTAAGTGCTCAAAGACACACAGGGGGTGCTGCGTTAGAGGCACTCGGATGTGAGACGCAAATCTGCAGGAAGCAGAACTCAGTAGATGGCTTTTCCTAACTGCTTTATTTAAGGGTAAGGTGGGTTCCATTTTAAGCATACAAACTTTCTGGGAATTTTTAACAAGACTGAATTAAAAAAAAAATAAAAACCAAAGATGTGGGTGTTATTAAAAAACATTGCAGGTGTTATCAGTAACGAGATATTAATAAATAAGTACGTCTTTGTGATCTCTCTAGATCCTCTGGATGTATCTGAGTGTCACATATTCTTGCTGCAGAACGCTATCCAAGTTTCCTAGCCATTTGCATAGCTCAAGCAGTTAGTTTGTTCTTGCCATCTCATGTTTGGCCTGTAAGAGGTACCTCTCTGTGGCCTTGACAAATTCATCCTGCCCTTGCCATGCACCTATAAATCACTGCTGCAGAATCACTTTTCACTGTCCCCCTGCTTTATCCACACCATCCCTCTCTTTGCAAATTCACCTTGCTTTCCCACGTCCAACCCAAGGTGCCTTCACTTTCAAGTCCCTCTGCCTCCTGCCCTGCTGGTGAGACCCAGCTGGAAGCAGCTTCACACTGTCCTCACCAAAGGGCTTTTCCATTCTTGGTGGTTCAATTGCAAAGATCCCTCTTAAGCCCAGCTCACCCTGTAGCTGTGCTGGCTCTGGAGCAGACAGGGAAGGCTGTGGGAACACCCTTCCCGGCCCCAGCCGCCACTTGGGGTGGCCAAAGGCTCTTGTGAAACAACAGCCGCCTTCTTGCCACTGCTCGCTCTCCATGCCAGGCTTTGCTGGTTCTCTGTTACTACTGCCAGCAAAGACCATTGCATACACCCAGGGGCTGCAAATACAATAATTCAAGACAGGAGAAGGGAGGGGAAGCCAAATCAGCATGTTCTCTTTCTTCCCCCGAGTTTCTCCTGTGCTATTTCGGAGCTGCGATGCTGACTGCAGCCCTGTGTTGTGCATCACCATAGTAGTCCCAGGAAGCAGACAGACCCACGTCCCCTAAATTTGATGGTTGATTTACACAATTTAGTGGAAAATGGTGAAGATGCAGCACATAAACGTAGCTACTCGGTAACATACTGCAACAGTATAGCCATCTGAGGCAGCCTGAGGCTACTCTCTGTCCCATACACATACCAGACGAGTTTAGCTGTTGTCATCCAATTCCCAGTGAAATGTGGTTGCTTCATTTATGCAATTGGTAATCATGCATGCTCTTAAGATTTGCTTATTACTTGTGGAAATGTCTAATTACTCGGTACCTCAAAGGAACAAATTGTATAAAGCTTTTGCATGTGGATGATTTCTTAGGGAGTTTATTGCTTTGTTTTTGCAAAACAAAAGCTTGCTCTTTTCCTTTGTGTTTTAGTGCATTTTTACTGTATCTGTCTGTTTCCTAACTGTATCTCTGTGTCTTTCACAGACTTTGGCTTGAGCAACTGTGCAGGCATCTTGGGTTATTCTGATCCATTCAGCACCCAGTGTGGGAGCCCAGCATATGCAGCGCCTGAGCTTCTGGCAAGGAAAAAGTATGGGCCGAAAATAGATGTTTGGTCCATGTGAGTGACTTCTTCATAATATTACCATCATCTTTGCCTATTGCTCGAATCAGAAACATTATTCTGATGTTTAGCTGCCACAAGCAGAACATGCTGTTGAATTAGCATGAATGCTGTGAACGGTATTGCACAGATATTTTGATTTGAAGTAGAACTTGGCCTGCCTGCATGCAGAGCAATAGCAGGTGACGTGGAGAGATGCTGGAGAGCAGTGTTCATCATGCGCTGTGTGTCAGGTTTTGGATGCAGCAGAAGACAGGGCTTTGGCACAGGAGGGCAAACAGCTTGCTTTGTTTTCCCCAAAGGAACCTTAAACTCATGCATGGGCTCTGGATGTGCTCCACATTATGTCTGACAGGAAAAGTGAAATGCAGTCGGGTCATAGTTTTGAAAGCATAGTATTAAAGGGGAAGAAAAAGTAGCCAGAAAACTTGGTCAGACCTTTGTGAGCTTAATGTTGAAACAAAAGAGCGGATAAGAGTCCATTGTGCCAGAGGTAGAGGAAGTTGCAGAGATGGTTTTGAGCCAATACATTTGAGCAGTAGCACAGTTCAGGCTGTGCAACACCCTCCAGCTAGCCAGGTGTCAGTGGTCTTTGTCTCTCCTGGAGAGAAATGAACTGAACATGCAGAGAAATGAAATGAACTGTCCTGCATTTAGGATAGGAATTGACTGTGTAAAAGTGCAGTAAAATCAAACAAAGGAGGATCAATGTGATCTCAAAATCTGAAACTCAATTGAGTTTTAGCTTTTGGGGTAGAATTGATAGATTTTCCATCACGAGTGAGCTGGGGATAATAAAATTTATATTCCTGTTGGGAACTGTGATAATTTATGAGTTAAAAATTTTTATGGTGCTTTGAAAATGTAAAGTACTGTGTAAGTGTTACTATACCTAAGAAGAATTGGCCATAGATTATATATGAGACAAGGAGAAATGGTAAAATGTGTTTAACAACCTCCATCAAATTCACCTCTTAGTTTGATCTGCTGGTGCCTTTTTATACTTAAAGACTCTTCAGAACTTGGCGTTTTGAAGCCTAATCTGCAGTCTGTGCAGAAGAGAGACCTAGAGCTAAATTATCATAGAGCTGCTTTATTTTTCCCTGCAACAGTGGGTCATCTGTCCACATCAAGGATGAGGTTACCAGCACTGTGGGATGCAGGCCCTCTTACTGGGCCTGGAATGCAGACAAACAGCACAGCCATCCTTCTAAGCCATTCAACCTTTTCCAGTAATAATATCCTGTTCTTTCTTTTTTATCTAAGAAAAAAAATGTGGTTAACTGCTACCCTTCCTTGTAGTTGAACAAATGGCTGCTATGATCATGGTTTGTAATAGTGAACTGCTTCAGTTTCCTTTCTGTTCACATGAATTTATTCGGCAGACTGGGGAAACAAATTCTCAGAGGAGAGGAATTCCACCCTATTGAATGTGAAGCCATTCTCGGAGGAAAAAAGAACAAGAGTACTCAAGACACTTGTCATGCCTAGCTTTGCTCGGTCTTTATAAGCAGTATTTTTCCTGCTCTGAAAAACATAATTGTTTATACTTAGTAGGCTTTGAGTTGTTTGGGGCCCCTAAAGGTCAGTGAAAATCCTTGACCATTGAACTGGCACCTCTATGAGCAAATTTCTGGGAATTCCTGCCCAAATTATGAAATGCAACAGGAAGGAGGTTTTGGAGGGCTGCTTCTTCAGCCTTTTGTAAGAGGCATCAAGCCTTAAAGCAGAAAAAGGTGCAGTAACTAAATACTGTGTTTTGCTTTTTGTTTTCTCTCTGTTCTCGTGCAGTGGCGTAAACATGTATGCAATGTTGACTGGAACGTTACCTTTTACTGTGGAGCCGTTCAGCCTGAGAGCTTTATACCAGAAAATGGTGGACAAAGAAATGAACCCGTTTCCCACTCAGCTCTCCACAGGTAATTGAGGGAGGGTGCTCGGGTCTGCTTGGACTCTGTCAGCAGCAACCATTGCATTGAAGCCTGGATGGGTACCAATCTAGCATGCTAATTGCAAGAAATGTTCTTCTTCAGTTTAGTCTCCAAAAGATTTGCAAGAGCTGCTGTATAACAACTTTTGCTTTGACTTTTGAACATAAGTTGGAGAAGTGCCAAGTAGTAATGGATATGAGAGAAGAACAAATCTGTAAAATCTCTTTCACAGAAATGGTCTGTTTTAAAGGGTTTTAAAATTATTTTGGTCATTTATTTTAGTATTGGGTCTGGATGCATGAACTCATTATTTTGAAATAATTTTGTCATGATCTGAGTTGAGTGATAAGCTGTTTTGAATTAACTCATATTTATTATGGAATAATCAGTTACACACAGAAGGTTGTTGTGGGATAGTGACCTACAAGAACCCTTTTGTGTTCAGAAAATGAGAAGTTATTTGTGTTAATACTAGTTGTATTAATTCCTCATTGAAAGCTATGTCACTAGGCAACAGAATCATTTTTAAGCTTATAGCAAGACTGTGTCAGTATTTGGAACAAACTCTGTTTTATACTTAGGTTTTATTTTTGTAAACTAGATTTTATGTTCATAGAGAGCTTCTATTCTCCTTATCTGTCGGACTGTTAACCAGGGACATTCAATGAATCTAAAACATTACAAAAATAAAAAAGAGCGAAAGAACATATCTTTTTACTCAGTATCCTGATGATAGCAACCATTGCCGTGAGGTATAACAAAAAGCCTGTGAAAGTTATGTCTCAAGATGAATTCTGCCAGTGCAGCTTTACCTGTGTATGTAAAAAGCAGCTAGTTAAGGGTTTTCTCACAAAGCTTCTCTGTGGATCGAGTGGAGTGTGCTGTTGTTTATTCTCCCAGCATCTGCATGAAGTCCAGTCCTTCTGCCAGCAGTTCACACTGCTGGCATGCTGTGAAGCAATAGCTTTACAAGTGAGCTGGGATGCTGCAAGGCTTGCTATGTATTTGACAAATTACTGTTTGGTATTTCCATTCTAGAGAATTGCCTTCAGGATGCAGTTACACAAAGTTGCCATTTTAATGTTCTAGCACACGCTCTGAAGCCCCACTGAGTAAATTAAGAGTAAGGTTATATTGACTGCTTCATACTGTCCTGGCATAGGTGCCAAAGCCTGCGGCAATTGCAGCTTCTCTTGAATTTGGGGACTTGAGCGCACTAGTAAAAATGTACGAAGTTTGCCAAAAAACGTACCAAATTGGCCTGTACCAGTGAGACTTTCCCAGTAGAGATGCTACACAAAAGCCATATACTGTGTTCAAAACAATGGACTGTCTCCCTGATCATTGCTTGCTTTCAATCACAATAGTCTTTAAGTAGGAGATTTCACTGACTTTATTGGGATAAGTGATGTGAGAAAGGTTGACTCAGCCATGAAAGGCTTTTGGAAGATTAAATTTTATGTAGCAAAAAAAGGTAGTCACTGCTGCCAACAGACTTCTTTCTACTCTTTCATTCATCCCAGCATTTTATTATGGAGATTGGATTTTATCACAGTTGCATCTCTGTAGAATTCATAGCTTACTGACATTATGCTCTCCAATGAAAACAGTATTTTGTTTCTCCTCTGAGAAGTAGAGCAGTTTGAACTGTCAGAGATGGAAAATTAATGGAATAGATTTAAACATGTTAACCTTTACTCACTGTGAATAAAGGTATGCATCCGTTCTTGATTGAAGTCAACAGGCTTGCACGTTCACTGAGTTGACAAACTGTGATTTAAGATGACATTTGTTCTTGCTGCTGTTAGTCTTTGGGTCAGTAGATAGCAACTCCACACTCCTCTACTCTGCAAATTTTGATACTATTTAACCCTTAGGTATTCAGATCTTTTACTTCAGTCTACTTTTCTATTTTTTTTTAATTCACTTAGGGATTTGAGAAGAGATTTTTTGCAGTAGACTGTGATTTTTCAGTATAGTGTCTTTCTACGTTTAATCTTACAGTTACCAAACACACAATTCTGTCGTAAAAGTAGCCATTCCTATCACTGAACAAGAGTGTATTTTATTTGTATTAGTTAAAATCCTAGGTAACCATGAGCACCAAAAGCAACTGTGTAGCAATAGAGAAAAATGGAGGTTATGTTTGATTTTCCTACTTAGGAAACAATTTTTCATTAGCTTTTACAAAACGTATCTTAATATTGATTTTAGGTGAGCAGAGTTCAGTTGTTAAGGAAGTTGATTTTAACCTTGCACGCATTCCTTGTTTCTCAGTTTATTGCTTCTGTATGTTTATAGTTCTCCTTTTTGAAGTGAAGTGAAGCGAAGACTTCAGAATACTTCTAAAGAGCTGGTTTTGTAGATTCATAGTTTCTTTGTTATGCAGGCTTTGTGATTTCTGACTGCTTGATGTATTTTCTAATGCTACAGAATCCCATGTCTTTCATAGCAGGTAGTTTGAAAGATAAAATTAACTCACGTTTCGTCTTCAGTCTTTACAACCTTGTGATTCCCCTTTTAAAGCATATCAAGCACTACACCTACTATCCTCCACAGCATGTGTGAGCATGTATTTCATGCTTTTGAAGCAGAAAAAAAGAACATTGCTTTTTATGAGAGTTAGGACATTGATCATTCAAACTCTGGGAATACATGGTTCAACCGATGGCTTGTATCCCGCCTGTGAAATATAGAGTGTTTTCTTATAGTCAGTGAAGTTGGTCTTAAGAAGTTACTGCACCTTGGCTAGAAGTCTTCATTGGCAAGAGCAAAGAAGCAGTCTGGTCCAGCAGAGGATTGCCTAAATTCTTTAGAAATGTGGGCAAGCATTTATCCATGCTCCTATGGTTTGGAGAAAGGATTTTGTTAGTTTACTGGTAGTTGTGTGAGGTGAAATGGTCTCACATCATTTTACCTGTCTTTTTTAACAGCAGGAACTGTATAGCTGACCCCAACCAGGCACGCATTTGCATGTGGCATTCTCTAAACACAACACTAAGTTTTTCTAGCCCACAGCAAGGAAAATGAAAGCTGAAGATGGCTTGTAACCCATACTCCGAGTTCTCTCTCTGCTTCTGCTCCTTACTGAGTTTAATATGCTAAAGGAATTTTAAAGAGAATATCTGCTTCTCATGAAACTAGTCTTGTAATTGTCCAAAGAGCAAACTTTGCCCCCAAATTATACCCTGGAAACAAAAATTCCATCGCATACAGGTCACTGGCTAATCAGATTAGCACTGTCCTTGAGTTCATCACATTCCCTTACATAACCGAGTGTTGCAGGGATAGCTCACAGGATCCTTTGTTCGTGGAGCTACTTGGTTCAGCATGAAAAATGACTTTGGATATAATGGGCCCCAAAATCGATGTGTTAGCTTCGTGGTTGCTTCCTAGGGAATTAATTTTGCACAGCTAACCAAAAAAGTTCCTCACTTCCTTGTGCTACCTAGCAGTTCAGATGAGCAAAGGTGCTTTTCCCAGTCTCAGTCACATTGCTCGGGTCCTACCAGATAGCAAGCCGCCCTGGAGATCCCTTGTCTCTGGATTTAATTTCTCCCAGTCTTCATCTGTTGATCTTTATAGTGCTTCAGAAGCTTCATTTAATTAGTCTGCCTTTTGCCAAAGAAAAAAACTAAAATGATTTTTTAAGGAGAATTTTGCTCTGTTGGGATCTAAGGAGGAACTTGGCTAGGTGCTGGTAGAGAGGGGTTATTTTGCACTAAGAAGATGCTCAGAAACTGTGGGTTGTGTGCAGTTGGTAACAGAGCAGCAGGGAAATGCTGGAAAGATGGAAATTGAACAGACAGTGGATTAGTTGTTTCCAGTGTGTAGGACTCTGCTCCCAAGAAGTGTGATGTGAGGGCTTTCAGGATACTCATAGAACAGTCATAACATCAACTTGCAGGAGATTTATGGGCCTGGATGCTGTCTCCTCCTGCTGCTCCTGCAATATCGCTTCTGTGTGAAAATACAGAAATATTGGGAGAGATTTAAACTGAAGTATCTCACATAAATCAGTGATCTGTGAAGACAAAAGGAATCCAGCTCATGCCTAGCTGACCTGGTAAATACATAATCATAACTCTCTCCTTCTCTCTCCCAATTATAAACTTCTTGTCAGTAGGCCTGCACTGAAATGGATAGTCTCTCAGGGCCCTTTCCGGCTGATACTTGATTTTTACAGGATGTTGAACACAGAGGTTGCACAAGCTGTGAGAAGTCAGCACCTATCGAGTCTAATCCTGATTTATTGGACAATCCCTCGCTTCCCTGTACGCCTATGTGCTCTATAGTGGCGGGGCTTCCTCAGGTGGGTGGTGATGCATGAGGGCTTCCTGAGCCACAAGTGCTCGAGGAGACAACCCACATGCACACAGAGCACCTAGTCTTGTAGATGGGAACCTTTTGAAGGTGAGGGCCCCGTGTCTTGGTTAACATTTATGCCCTTTTCCAAAGAACACATCATGGCCTTACGGGCAGGCATGTTTTTCCACATGCATGGGGCATGGGGATGGGGGCTCGCAAGGGTTTGCACTGTTATAGAGTGGTTATGTCACCACTCTACTTCAGAATAAAAGGCAGGTTGGAGTGTTGTGCAAGTGAGACCACAGGTCTGTAAAGCAGAGCAAGAGAACCAATTCATTACTTCATAGTTTCATTGCATTACAGAATCACAGAATCACAGAATATTCAAGGTTGGAAGGGACCTCTAGAGATCATCTAGTCCAACCTTCCCACTCAAGCA
>JAVCKT010025953.1:49914-69928 GCA_032273925.1 Rhynchotus rufescens
TTCTGTTTCGTGTTCTTGTCTTACTCCTCCTGCCATTGAGGGAAGTGGCAGATAAATTATCCATGAAATTATTATGTAAATATTGGATATGAGCTGGAGAATCAGGTTCTTAAGCTCTGTGCCGTGTGTATCATTAAGACCTGAGATTCGCTGGCACATTTGTCCTGCTTGGTGGCAGGTGAGCACAGGTGAGCTCAGGTACTGTCTGCCATGAATCAGAGAAGTCATTTGCACTTCTGACTCCTGGTTTTCTGTTGTAGACTCCACGAGTGGGTTGAGCCCTTTCCATGAACCTGTGGCAACCAAGACGGGCTGCGTCACTTCCAGTTCCCTGGAATATCTCGAAATCCAGCAACCGCTTCCACGAACACCCCGGCTCCTCAAGAGACAGGATTCCCCGCAGCAAGAGCCCGCGAGGATTGGCAGCCAAGGGAAGGACTCTCCTCTGATCCTCAATATTGTTCATTCTTTCGAATCTGTTGACAGAGAGGACCAAATAGACCAGGTTTCCCCATCGCATCAGTACCGCATTTTAGGCTCACCTATAAATTTTCCTTACAAAAGCTCAAGTGAAAGGACACTGTCCCCACTTTTCCAGCCAGGAAGTACATCCCCTGCCAGAAGCCCCGTCCATCCCACCCAGGTCTCCTTTACGTATGATGAGAAGGTGAATCCGGCGAGAGACGAGGCCGTGTCCCCCACTCAGCTTGTCCCCAGCAACCCCCTGGGCAGCCCCAACTGTGTTAAAAGCCGTGGCCGGTTCCCCATGATGGGCATCGGACAGATGCTGCGCAAGAGGAACCAGAGCATGCAGTCGGCCGGCGACAAGCCGCTGGAAGCCCGGATGCCGCCGCTACAGCAAATGAGCCCCACGCAGATCTCCTTCAGCGCCGCGGAGGCCGTCAATGGCCAGTGCTGATCCGACATGCCAGGCCTCGCGCTGCTGCTCCCTGGCACCTTTTCTGCTTTGAAGGAGAAGGGAAAGCCACAGGCACGTTGCTGTCACTGCATGATAGACCTGCAGTGGTCCAGCTTAGAAAATCCGCGGTCCACATGTGAGGAATGGTTTGTCCTACATGTTCAAGTTGTTAGAAGAGGGCCCTGCTTGTGCTTTTAAGGAATATTAGCATTTGGCGTTTGACTGTACAGTGAAACAGGTCTCAAAAGAGCTACATGGATATGTGTTTTCCCTGCTCTGAAGTATTATTGCAATAAGGTTCATTGGAAGAACAGCGAGCATTAGCAGCTTGAATGAGCAATGATGTGATGCACATGGTGCCATGGATGCTGGTCCCATCCAGGGCCTGTGGTAAGACTGGCCTTGCTCCATCTGTCTGTGCCCTACAGTGGATGGCACTGACACAGGCACTCATTTGGCTCAAGAGGTGGAGGAACTCAGAATACCATTTCCAAAATCAGCTTGCTACAAGCGCTTCCGAGAAGGAAAACAAAGTTTGTGGAAGCCCGAATAGGGACACGGGTGCCCAAGACGTTCAGAAAAAGTGGGAGTATTCAAAGTCAAAGCAGATCTTAGTTAATTACACAAAGCAGCTAACAGTGGAATCATTTTTTTTTCTTAAAATGATAATAGAATAAGTGCTGTGACTCAAAGGAAATATTATTACTTAAAAACAAATTTCATCAAATGGAAATCTACCCCACTGAAAGCCAGTCCCTTTTCATATATATTGGATTAGCAAGGGGATGCTTTAGACAGTAATCCAGATTGCAATATGCTGTGTTTAAATGATCCAGTCACCTCCAATTTTTGTAGCTGTACTAGTTCCATGGCACTCTCACATGCAGGATTGTCTTAGCCCCTGTTATAGCAAAACAGCATTGGACATACTTGAAGGCTTTTCTGAGAGACTGCAGTGAATTAAAAAGACTCATAAAGGACATATGAAGCAGTACCAATGCCATTTTATACTGCAAGGATGGTAATGCAGTGGTTACCAAAAGAATAAGTATTGATACGAGCTGTGAATATTGACTTTCTTAAAAGGCAACATGTTCTGCATATTGGTCTTGGTTTTCTACGTAAATCATACATCTGAGAAGCCGGTGACATTTTTTGATTCTCTTTTTGTGTTTAAACTGTTTCTTATAAATTAGAAGGTTTAGCCAAAGACTTCGCTTTGTGTTTGTCCGTGTTGTGCTTGCATATGTGTTTGTGTACATGGGACATCTCGATGATGCTTCAACTAATGTCTTTTCCAAGTGGGTTGCCTTTGGCCACATATACTTTATTACAGCCCACCACTTAATGTCATTTCAGAAAATGAGGCAGCAGAGGCATTGCCTTTGGGGCTGCTAATGGAATACTGGAATTTTGCGTCAAGATCATCTGTAGGAATCCAAGTCCTATTTCTATCAGTATTATTGAAAATAATTTTGCAGCCCCATTGCTGTGGTTTCTGTACAAATACTAAGAGTTTCCCCATTCAAAAAGCCCTCTTGCAATTTAATGATTTACAAAGATTAGGGGAGGAAGAACGCTAGCACAGGTAGGTGAAAGGCACCTAGAGCCTGTAGTTTAGGGCATTTCTCCTGACTGCCAGTTTAGCAAGGGCCTTTTGCAGCAAGTTACGAGAAATAAATTGCAGGATAATCAAAATACTGACAGAACAGATAGCTAATTTTGACTGCTTACTGCCAGAAACAGCAGAGGAGCTGGGCCAAATGCCCCGGAGAGGGCCCAGCTCATCCCTACAGCTGGGACCACTGGCAGTCAAGCTGGTAGGAGGTTCAGCATGGAGGAGTTTGTGTGCTTCTTATTGCACTCTTCAGTGTAGTGAGAATACCTGCTCCTGGGGCTGGTAAGCCCCCAATAAGATTAAATACCTGTAAAATCCCAGTATATTAAAGACAAACAGACTTGAAATTCTTCTACTGATTGGAGGTTTGAAAAATGTCATATTCTGTGTGTACAGAACACCTGTGTATCTCAGAGGTCCATTCTAGCTCTTCCTTTTGTGTGACAACATGAAAATGTTTCTTTTTGTTCACGCTAAGAACATGTTTGCATTGACAAGCTAGTGAGTGAGGACACCTGAAATACCGTGCATGCATCAGACTTGAATAGATGGCAGGTACTGACTTGAACTACAAACTCAGGTTTATTTGAAACCCACTAAAAGGTTGGGGGAGGCAGGAAAGAGACATGTATTTTTTTTTTTTTTTTTGTATAAGAGTCAGAGAGAAAACAGAAATGTTAAATCTTTTATTATATTTATAGAGAATATGAGTATTACACTGCTAAACCATAAACATGTATCCCGCTTAGACAGCAGCTATGTACAGCAAAACTGCAGTGACCATATAAGGGGCTTACTGAAATACAGTAGTGTAAATTCCAGGGGGGAAAATGTATTTGTTATCATTATTAAATATATGTACTTTTTAAACGAGATTGCCATGGAGTGCTTACTTTCTTTGCCAGGTCACTGCCTAGCGAGACATATCTAAGTTTAAGAACAACCAGCTAAAGTGTGGCAAGACTTGGCAAGAGGATCCCAGCACTTTACCTTCACCCAGCAAAGGCTGGTCCTTCGAGTCTAGCAGCTGACTTGCCCATGAACCCTGTGAGAGCTAGAAAGCAGTGGTTGCTGCAGGGCGAGTTTTCCCCTTGCTTGGTATTGGCCCTTTGCAAGTTGCGTGTCAAGTCTCAGCTCATCATCCGAGCCCTCTTTGCCTCCAGTGGAGACAGAAAGTCACCTGCACCTCTCCACGCCTTAAAATAGAGGTCTAAACCAGGAGTGACGAATTGCCCCTCAGCAGCACATAGCCATTCCCACTGATGCTCAGGGAACAGAGCTGGCCAGGTGAGGTGAGACACCTAGATTTGAGACAACCAGGTGCGTCTCACCCATAATAAGTGACACGGGCATGACAGCACGGGGCAGTCAGCCATGTCCTCTGCACCTCTACAGTTAATGACTCCAGGTCACTGGAATTACTCCCACCTTGGCTTAATTTAGCACTCCATGCAGAGTGGTGAGCAGCCTTGTGATTCCAGTTCAAGCAGTTCTGTTATTGATAGATAATATTTTTACATAGCGTTTCTTCCTCCTCTTACCTTTTAAAAAATCTATTTCTTAAAGAAAATGATCTGAAGATCTCCAGAATTGATTGAAGTCTTTTCCTAGTGCTCTCAAGAGACTTGGCACCAAGCCCGTAATGATCATGTTTGATAGATCCAAAAATATACCCTATGTTTCAGCTTATGCATTGAGGAGAAGATTGCTCTGCTGTGCTTCAGGTGCAAGCTGAAGGCAGTGTAATGTTGTAAGGGCTTTTAGGGATGTATTTGTATGCAGAATCCAGTGGCATCCATGGGCCAGCTGTGGGTCACTTAAAGAGGATTTTTCAAATTAAATGGTCGCTAGGCAGCAGTTCAGGAACCATGGAAAGAAACTGCTTTTGTCCCATCTCTTCTGTCTAAAAAAATATGTTTCAAATTTATTCAACAAAACAGAGTACATGATTTGGCATCTCTTGCCGGAGGTGTTGATTTTTGTGTTTGTTCTGTAAATGAGCAGGTTAAAAAAAGAAAAAACAAAAAAGCTCCAGAATATTGAAGTTCACAAATCCTGTAAGTAACCAATGGTTGGTTTCATACTTTTGCACTTGACGTCACTCTGTCTTTTCCACAAGATCCCTTACTGCACAACTGCCAAAGGATGGAGTCGGGTTTTTGTGAAACTCATAAGTCTCCAGCATGCCAGTAAGCGGGTCTGTCAGCAATTCCCTGGGAAGAGCTAAGCACAAATCTGCCCTGCACAGCAGGCTGTGCCTAATATATCAAGGAGGAAAGCAGGGAGAGAGAGCGAGCTTGGTGGAAGAGCCGTGGAGGATTTCATGTTGGTAGCAGAGCTCCAGGCTGTCCTGTTAAGACATAAGACACTGAATGTTGCTCGCTCTGGGATTCCTGCCTGTGATAACGGTGTTTTAGCATGGTACAGATGCACACTCTCCACATCTGGTGTGCAGAACAGCTCCTGTCCAAGAGGATGATGGCCTTAGATTTGTTCACTAGTGATAAAGCTTAAAACCTCATGGTTTCAATCGGCCCAAGCTGGTAAGACACCGAGCCTTGCTTGCAGGGTACCTTTTCCTGTGTGCAGTGGTTCTGAATGCCAGCGCCTGCCTCTTCCCTGCCTTTTCAAGACTGAGTGACCCAAAATGGTTAACTTCCACCCTCCCCTCCCCTCAAATGCTTACGGTGGAGTGTAATGAACCCACCAGGTACAGCACTGAGGCCCACTTTTCCCGTCAAAACGTTATCATCATGGCTCCGTGGAAGGCGAGCTACAAATCACTCACTGTGCAGAAACACAACTGTGTGCAGCAAATGCATTGCTAGGTGTGACTGCTCTGGCCTTCCCCTGGGCTGCCAGCCTCCTGGATCTAAGACCTGCTTCGGGCCAGGGTCAAGTGAGAATAATCTGGAGGAATACTGGGAGCCCGTTCAATCCCATGGCACTGCTTTCTGGTGAGAGAAACATGCTCCTTCCGAAGTAAATGAGTGTATTATTTATAGCAGCTTTTCAGTCAGGGAGCAGCTTAAGCATTCAACTCTGAAGATGTATACATGGGCATATATTTCATTAGACGTGTTCACATTGCCTGGAATTGTCTTTCCCAGAGATGACTTGCAGACGTACGTAGGAGGAAGAGAGCTTAAGTCATTTTGAGTCTCTTAAATATTTGACAGCAGGAGGACCATCTAATATCAGTCTTTTTAGTACGGAGGTACATGCAATTTGCTCTCGTTAGGAACAAAGGGTGTCAGGATAGGACGTAAAATCAAATCTGGAGTTTATTTGGGTTCCCCTGCTGTGTGACTGCTAACACCATGGCAGCAGTATGCCTGAGGGAGAAGAAGTAAGAGCTTTACTGATTAAAGGTGAGTGGTTTAACTTGCTTAAAAATGTTGGTAATTTCTTAAAGCAAGAATACTGCATTTTGGAGGTATATATCATAAAGGAATGTGTTTATTAATGTGCAAGTGAATACCATCTTCCTCTTGCAAATATACAAATCCCCTCATTGTATTCCTTGCAAGCAGTAAAATTAAACTCACAATCTAAAACTAAGCAAAGGAAAGCAACAAGGGGCTTTTTTTCCACAATACTTTAATTTTTCCTCTTTCATAGTTTGAGGTCGAAGTATTGCCTTGTGCTTACTGCACAGGACTGGTTGTTGGATAAATAGACATCCCCCCCAATCCTTTCTGCTCCCCAGATAATCCATGTTTTTGGCTTGCCTCTATGTGAACTTGCACTCATGTTCCCTCTGCACCTGACTGTTTATAATCCTTAGATATCCTTAGATATCCTCATATTTCTCCTTCTCTGCTTAGCTGGTGGATCTCTTTTAGTTCAGTCAGAATCTTTCTGTGCTTCTAAGGCACAGTCGAGGGACTCAGGAAGGAAATGTAGTCAGATGTTTGCCATGACTGGGCCCGTCCTCGTCCGTGGGGATGTTACTACCACATTGTGGAAAACACCAGTGGAAAACAACTTTAGAGGAGTGAAAAAGTCCATTTGCTCAGCTTGTCTTCTGAGCAGAGCAGGTTCAGGTTTCTATCCTAACAGAAAACATGTTAAACCGGTGCTCCAGTCTCCAGGCCCTGCAGAGGCCACCGATTTGTTATGGTTATGGATTAATTAGATTTTACTCTGAACTCCAGGGCTAGGGTTAAAAACCTCTTTTTTTTTACTGATGGGCTTAAGGCTTACCTTCTTAAAAAACAAGCATGATGCAAACCTTATTTACTTACTTAGGCATGTGGCAAAACTGCAAGCTACAAAGTCGACTATTATTTATAAAATTGACAACGCAGTGGGTGTTGCAGCCAACGTGTTAGTGTATACAGCTGCTTTGTCAGGTGAATTTGAGAGCGAGGGAAGGTAAAAGGAAGAGCCTCTTTTCCGCTGCTTGATAGACAGCAATGGCAGCAGGAGCCGATCCTGGGGAGCAGCCAAGGCCAAGGAGGCTGGTGGTGGTCAGGGGAGCAGCTCTCTGACGAGGATCTCCTGCTCTGCCGCGTGGCTAAAACTGGCCTGGGAGCAAGAAGGTCTCCTTTATGCTTTCCAACGGAAAATATGTGGAATATGCTTCAAATAGTGTGTTTTGTGGGAAAAAAAGTGCACCAAGAGCTCACTTGTAAGCATACAAGACTGCGAAGGTGCAGAGGAGCTTTTCCTCCTAGGGAATGAGGAGCTGCTCCTTGCCGGAGCGGGCGATGCCGGCGCTTACCCGTCAAGGTGAGCGGATCAGCAATGCCTCAGGGGCACTGTGGGCAAACTGAGCCTGGGAAACGCTGCAGAAAAAGTTAATAAGTGACACTTCCCTCGGAGACAAGTGTTCTGAAGGGAAAGGAGAGATGTCATTTACTGCCCAGCACAGATGTCTGCAGGGTAAAATCTGCTGTGCTGGATGCCAGGCTTATTAGCAGGGAGCAGCCTTAGGAGTTCATCTCTGTTGCTTGGGCTTGTTTTGTGTGATAGGTGGGAAAACCTACATTTCACCTTCACTTCTGCTGCAGACTGTTGTTCTTGAGTGAATCTCATGTCTCTACTTGTTACCTGCAGCAAAGCATGACAGAAACAGCCTTAGCAAAGACAGTCACGTTTTGCTTCGTCCTGGAGTTACTGCACTAATTATTAACTCAGAAAGAATGAAAGAACAAAATGATGAAAGAAATAAAGAAGAGTGGCAGACAAGGAGAAGAAATTGAATAAATGAGGGGAGATTCTCCCAGAGTTTGGGCAACACAAAATCCAGGTTGCCTGTTGGGTCATCACTCCCTTTCCTCTCTTGCCTCCATCCCTCAAAAATAGCCAAGATGATAGCTGAAAAATAATCGTCTGATTTGCTGGGCTGGTGTTCAGTTAGATCAGCTCCCTGAACCCACCTATGTTCTTGAGAAAAAAAATGGAGAAGGGAAAGAGCAGGAGAGCTCAGGGTACCTGCAACCTGGCAGTCCAGGGGCAGGCGTGTGGTCATGCAGTGCCCTGCAGAACTGGTGGTTTCCCTCCAGGCAGGACCTTACCTGAGAGCTGAACAAGTTTCTTCCAAGCAAATCTTACCAGCCCTTCCCGTACGTGACCCCAGAGGCAGGGAAATCTCTGCAGCTCTCACAGGAGAGGATCGGGAGCCGGCGAGTTCGTGCCGAGATGCACTTGTGTTTGCCAGGCAGGCAGGAATGGAGTCACACATTGTGACAACTGTGGCAGGCTCCCAGCACTTCCACTGGCCCAAATCTCTCACACGTGAATCTGGATAGATTTGCTGCTACTAAAACTTCTGCAGCCCTGAGGCACTGACAGCGGCTACGCTGCAGCCAGACTAGATGTCTAAGTGCAAAACCCGTGTGATAAAATGCTGATACTCGGGCAACGAAAGCTCTACCTTTTTTTTTTTTTTTCAGGATACAAAGCTGCCAAAACAATGAGTGCCCTAGATGACACTCTGCAGCTAAGAAAATTTCCTGTGCAAAATTAGGGCTAAATAATTATAATTTAGTCACCTTTTCTGTAACGAACAGTACAATCCAGGGGAAACAAACAAACAAACAAAAATGTGTAAAAGAGTAGAAGCTGCATAAAAATGTGCAGGGGGAGGAACCTCATTTTTTTTTGTATCACAGTGCTGATTGCAGCACTAAAGAAAGTTGGCTTCTGCCTCAGCAGCTGCTCTGGGCTTCTGCTAGGCCACTTTTGATGACTGGACAACTTTATTTTGAAAGGCTGTGTAGCAGGGCAAGCTTTCTGGGGCTACCCCAGTACCAGGGACATATGGCCCACGTGTTGAGAACATGGATTTAGATAAAATCGGAACGCATCTGCTCCTCTTCCCCAGACTGAAAGCAGCTCTAACATTTCCTCTTCCTGAGCTTTGAAAATAGATGGAACGGGTGCTTTTGAAACCATGCCTCATCCTTCCCAGCAGCTGTGTTTTGAGTTCTGCTTCTGAGGCAGCAAACCTTTCTGTACTTGCTGCGTGGTGCTGAGAACACGCAGTTTGGGGGCTGGAGCAACATCCAAAGGTGCAGAGAGCTGGAGTAGAGGCTCCCTGCCAGGGAGCACTGCTGGAACGTGGGCTCTGTCCCAGCTCACGTGGAGCAGCTGCAGAGCTGGTTGAACTCACATGGGCCACGTGTCTCCCTAAGGGCTCCTTGGGGCAGGCACAATAGGGTGAGCTCAGCAGCATCTCCTTTGGGGAGTATTCAGGACACTCCTAAAGCCAAAACTGGACTATGGGTCTGGCACATATTTCAGTGCATCTGACCTAACAAGAAAGCACTTAGGAGAGGATGTGGTGGCAATGATTTGAGGTCTGAAAGTGTTGTCTTTACTGCACAGCTGTGATAATGTACCATGGTGAAGCAGAGCCACAGAGGAACGCTCAGTATCTTGTGTATTACAAGGACAATATACTACCATGCCCCGAGAGCCTCTTCCAGAGCAATTCATTTAAATATTTCATCCACGAATGCGTCAGATCTGACCCCCCTGTCCTTTTTGCAGCAGCTGGGCAAGGGCATAAACCTTTAGCTGCATGGGGAGCTCACACGGAGCCATGCTGATGGCTTTGCAGAGGCACCACCTGCTCAAAAACGCTGCTCTTGCATTCCTGGAGTGCCTCTGGATGCATTTATTCATCACTGCTATTTTGCAGAGAGCCTGTCAGGTCGTGCATTCAGTTGCTCCAAGGCTGCTTAAACACGGAGAGGATTCAACTACAAAAACCTATGCAGCGTCATCCAGGGCTGTCATTCCTCTTCTGCATGTTGGATGTCACCCCAGCCTGCTGAGGATCCAGGGCTATCCGGCTGGGTTCACGAAGCTGTGCTTCCCTGAAGCTGGCTCCTGCTCTGGCAAATCCCAAGGATGCTCACAATTCCCTTCTGCTCAGGGCTGCGCTCTCCCTTCCAAATGGAAAAGATTACACATTCAGGTCTGCTCTCCAGAAGCTCAAGTGAAGTTACAAGCTCACAACAACTTGCAGCTGATTGCAGTCCCTCAGTTTGCCTGGCCTGAGGCCCTGGGGAAGGAGCCACATGTCTACGACTGGTGCTAGTCTCAGCCCCAGGACATGTTCGTGCAGGGCTTTGCAGAGCCACGCTCTATCCACAGCACTGCTCGTGCTGGGAGTGATGGGCAGAGCCAGAGGATGCCCGGGCTGCTGCCTCCAAGGGAAGAGCAGGGCAGCAGATGGCCCAGGGCTGCGATTAGAGCACGTAACGCTCTTACCAGGGCTCTAAGCAGCAGCAGCTCCCACCGCCCCCTCTCAGTCTGCCTACTGGGCAACACCTCCAGACAGAGGACAGAGGTTTATGTGGGGTTCAAGTCTTCTGCAGCATGCCAAGTCAGAGACCTTCACCATGAATCCAAATTCAACCCTTCTGACAAACAAGTCAGGCCTCCTCCTGCCTCCATCCGAGACAGAGACCCCACCCCTGTGATGCAGGCTCTGCTACTTTGGAAAATCCCATCAAAGCACCTGGCCTGCACACTGAGCTTTACAGCTGCCAGGGAAAGCCTCTCTTTGCCTTCAGCCGCTGCATACCAGTAGACAAAGAAAAAAGAAAAAAGCAATTCCTGTTTCCTCAGAGCCACACAGCACCTGTTGCTTAGTTCTCAGCTGAAATACTAATCCCAAATTGGTGACTTTGCAGCAGTCTCCATAGTGATTAATTGTAACTCCGCAGACAGGGCATTATGACTTGGCAAAGGAAATCAGATGCAGAAACAGAAGGACTCCCTAGTTATAGAAAAAAGAAATGGGGGTAGACACACTTCATTCACTGCATTCAGTGGATCTGCTCTCTGTTATCCCTGCTACATCTCGGTCTGTTTAGGTCTGCGGAAGGATTTGAGACAATAGAGCACAAGGCAGAACTCCGAGATGGAAAATTCCCTCCATAACCCAAACGAATGATTTCATGCAAGATGGCACTTCAGCAGTTCTCCCTGTCTGCTGCACCTGATCCAAATGCATAAGTGATGAGAAGGCACGGGCTGACAGCACACGAGGATGAAAAGCCTCATGGCACCCACTGAAGCATGTGCTGAGCCTTCATTCCTGAAAAACAAGATCTGAAACCCACCTGAGGCCACTGGCTGTTTGGAGAGATTGAAGGGGCTGAACTCCTTGCTACAGTGATTTAGAGATGGTCAAGAGGAAAAAAGATCCCCTAAAAAAATGTATCCTCCACTTTTGTCTTTGCAGGCTGCCTTCTGGGAGAGTCTAGCATCTGACTGCTCAGACAACTGCACTTCTTTCCAAATCCTCAGCTCCTCTGAATATTTTTGGTTTCTCAAACTGTAGTTGCCAAAAAGGCAGCTTTCATGGACCATGTCATCTTTACAGAACCCTGTCTCATCTTATTCAGTTACCTGCAATCCTTTTTGAATGAAAACACCAAATCCCCAGCACACAGCTAGATTAGACAACCGATTAGTTACCTGCGCATCCCATTTTAGAAGTGTAGGATTATATGGTAATTACAGAGGATCTGACTCAGTCGATTTAAGGAGATGCTGACAGCCAGGAAATAATTTTTACAAGTATTTTACATCGAACATCCTTGCCTCAAATCCTTTCAGGCATGTAAGTGAAATTTCCAAGGTGGTCCCTGGAACCTATTGCATTTGTATTTTGCGCTCTGGTGATCAGTAGTGAGAAAGACAAACTGCTGACAGCTACACTTGTCAGTCTGTTTCTTAAGTCCCAGGCAGCACCATGGGGACAGTACTGCTTAAGTCCAGGTACTGACCTGGAAAAGTGCTGTAGCCGTGTGTGCTCTTTCACCTTTAAGAGGAAAAGCAACTGATCCTCTGGAGCTGCCACTTTGTCTTCAGTTTTAAAGATCTATCAGCTGCAGATGGGGTTTTAGTAGACATTAATGTACCTGTGGGTTACAATCATATATTCATGCATTTTTCCTATACATCACTCTTATTGTACATTATTCTATGACTGTAACTTACAGGTGACATGAGCAGCAGATAAGGAATCTGTAGGAGAGACCTTCAAGCCATTACCACATGGGCCAACTTGCCAGGTGGGAGCGGGCAGGCTTGCAACATTTTTGGCCATTTTCTGTCCCTCAGGGTGTATGTCTGTCTTCTCCAGTCATTGCTGTGTTGCTGGCCAAGCTCAGCTGCAGATGGTAGGATGGCAAAAGCCTATGTGTTTCATGAAAAGATGCAGCAAGGTAGAGGAGGGAGATGCCTGGGCAGAGGAAGGGCTGCTGGTTGCACTCAACTCGTAACAGCAGCCAGAGCATCTGTTCAAGGCATAGGTGCTGTGAGTGTAGCCATGGGAAAGCCTCGATCAAAGCCCACACGTGCCCTGTTGGACTCCAGAGACTCTGTCACACTGGTCTGGAGGAGATCGTGCTTAGTCCCTCTGCTCACCCAACTACGCTCTTTTCCTTCCCTTTCACACAGTGCCCCAAGCCCCACTTTTAAAATGCAACCAGCTACTTTCAACTGGCAATTAACATTTGTCTTCCTGATCCTTGTCAAGCTCCAGGTAAGCACCATGATGACCAGGCTCATGCATGGATGAGAGGTGCTCATTCACCTACGTGCTCTTTCACCTTTCAAAGCAGCTAAATTGCTTTCAGGTGTTCTGACTGCTCTTTTAGGTACCTAAGGCTTGCCTGTTCTAGTCTCCTGATCTCTCCAAATCCCTGCCCCCTGTACTGCTAAATACCCATATAATTCTGATATCTGTTTCTCAGGACTTGAAAACTGCCTTGAAAGATGTTATCTTGTGAGGCCATCTCTTTATGAGAAAGGGGCAAGGAAGAACTAATTAATTAAGCTCTGGGTTTTGAGGGAGAGAGGAACTAAAAACACTGGGAAGCTGTGGTGTGTAGTGCTAAGGCACAGGTCTCAGCTGGTGGGAGACTGCGCAAGTCAAAATGTAGCCCTGCAGAAACCTGTTGCCTTTGGGTGATTGAGGTGAAGGAAGGAGATGCAGATGCAAGGCGATGCTTTTCTTGTAGCCTCTGAAATCTGCCTTCCCCACTCCCGACTCATTGCATTTTTGATGGAGGGTTTAAAATTTTGGAGATTGTTTTTTTTTAGTTTTTGCATTCAAGTTCTTAAATTCCTTGTGACCACTTTTCTGTATTCTCCCTAGCCTGTATTTATTTGTAGAAGCTGTACCCTGGGAATCAAATATCGACGAGTCTGCAAAATCCATTCTTGTCAGAAGTTATGTTTTCTGCTGAGGGAGAGCCATGCTTCTCATCATCATGGAAAGTGATAGAAGATCAAATCTGACTGACGCCTTCTCTGTTGCTCATCTGGCCCATAATTCAGATGCATGTTTTGGTGTTGACCAGCACAGGCTACCAAGGAAGCTCATAACTCTTGCATTAAAGGATTTGAATTTAGCCCATCAAATTAAGCAGTGAAGCCTCCTTCCCCAGCCAATGGGGAGAGACAGGCTCCAGCTCTGAGTCAGCTGCTGGAGGAGCATGACTGAAGTGATCTGGATTGCTCCTCTAAAGGAGACAATCTCTCTCCAATGATTGAGGGGGATAGCTGAATGACTCCATATATATCTTCAGAGAAGTTACAACTTCCACTAAAAACTGCTTCTTTAGCAATGTTGAGTCAAGGTTTCAGTCAAGTCACTCTGGCTGCTATTCACCAGGCCAGTGCTGCAACTTTGCTCCCAGTATCAACTCATGTTGAATAAAGGGTCCCAAAATAGCCTGTCTCCTGAAGAGAAGCTGTTTCGAAGGTGAAGTGCTTGAACAGAGGACAACAGGAAGGGGTAGAGAGAAGAACCTTTCCTTATCTTTCAGTAGCTTTTTCTTCACACTTCTCTGGGAAAGCTACAGCTCATGTGAAAATAGGCGGGAGGTGGGACTCGTACGGCAAGAGTGCAAATAAGGACAGGAACTGTGTTTCTGAAGAAGAAGATGTCATAGCACAACCTGGGTGAGGAAGTGAGAAACCAAAACCTTATTTCTTTGCACACAGGAGATCAAATAACAAAAAAAAAAAAAACAAAAAACAGAGAAGTACCATAAAAATGTACAAACACTCCAGAAAAGCAATGATACTGACAGGATTTTCTCTAAAAATGGATCTGAGAACGCTTGGACATATTAGCTCCATCAGCATATGCCTGTGTTCTTCTCATAGGTATCTTCTGTGGCAAAAAGGTTAGGTTCCTCCCACGGTACTGGAGCCCAGAAACATCCAAAATCCACAATCCCTCCCTGCCCCTTCCCTTAGAAGGTAACTGGATATGCATTGAATGCCAACCGTCATGCTGCTTTGCAACAACTGAAGGGAACAGCATGGGGTTTACAGGGCAATAAACCTCCGGCTGGCACATTTTGCTCCTGTGAAGTGTCAGATTGATGACCCTGGGGGAGCGCTGTTTTATGGGAGTCGTTCCCAAAGAATTCCCAAATCTACCAGGAGATCTCTCCCCCTCCAAAGGGTGTTTTGATACCAGTCCCTGGGGGGTCTTGCAACTACAAGTGATAAGTCTCAGTATTTTGCAGGATCATTCTCCTACAAATCAAAGCGATGTTCACTTGAAAAAAAAAAAAAAGAGGAAAAGTAGCAAAATAAATAAATGTATCTTAATCCTCATCTGAAGGATGCTGGTGATGCTTCATTGAACTCAGTGGATGTAAGATAACTTACAGCTCCCCACAGTAATAAGCCAACAGATCTGATCTCAGGTCCAAATTCTGACCCAGTCTCAAACCTTGGATATTTTGATTTTTTTTCAACTGTTGCCCTTAGAAAATAAAAAAAAAAAAAAAAAGAGTTAAATAAAGAATAAATATCAGCAATGGCTATTTTTGCTAAGGAAGGACAATGCTTTTTCTATCCTACTTGCCTCTAATCTGCTGCTAATGATAATAATTTCAGTGGTTAGGTTGGTCTATGTACTACTTGAACATGGAAGGATTACTCTCACCACACATACGTGGCATCACAAGACATGGCAGTAATCCTGACCATCAGAGGCTGGTGTAGCTATTTACAAAAGACATGGGTGTTTTTCTGACCTTAAAACAGTTGCCAAAATACCTGTGAGAATGGTTGTTTCCACAGGTTTTGAGGAAGTTGCCAGATTAACCATTTTTCCTTTTTTTTCCCCGTAATTTGTGCAAACAAGGAATATAACTTTATATCTCAAAGTTCAAGAACTGCTGGGATGCCTTAGCTAAGAGAAGCAAATGTTGATCATTGTGTCAGTCAGCAGTGATACACTTCCATCACTTGCATGGATGAAGGAGCTTGGGGAGGAGTAAAAGGGGGACATAAAAGGACGGAGGGGGAGGAATTTGGGCTGTAACATCTGTGCTTGTCTGTAGCAGGCAACGTTAAGGAAAGAGAAATGGTCACAGGCTGTAAAATTTCTCCAAATGAAAAGCAGACTTCTAGAAAGCCAAAATCCAAGAAAATGCTTGGACAGCCAGAGCAGAGGAGAGTTACTGCTCTGTTGCTAGGTGATAGATCTGTTATCATGCAAATGACAATAAAGGATGATACTGGTACCAATAAAGCATCTTTCATCTGAGAATTACCAAGGGCTCTCTGAACAACTAGGTAATATTATTCCCATTTTCCAGACACAGAGACAGAGATGAATTGATTTGCCAAAGGTCACCCCAAGAAGCACTGATGGATTTCAGCATAAGAAATTGTGCTAATTTAGTTCCATTGGACCAATGACTGCCATAAAAACCTCTCTTTGCAAGTAATCTCTCCTCCCTCACATCATCCATCACTTCATGTCCCTCTTTCCTGTGGAGACACTCTCCTGTCTTGTTTGTATTTCTTGTCTTGCTTAGATTACAAGACCTTTTAGGCTAGGAGCATAGCTGACCAAGGATTGTGAAGGGCAGAGCAAGTGCACATTTGACGATTTGTGGCTGTGTGAACAAGTAGAGAATATATGATCTAGCAGGTGTGAAATAAAAGATGAAACTGCGTTATGAACACACAGTGGCCTGGGATGGGAGATGGCCTTGGGCTGCTGCACATTTTCCATTAGCAGGCTGTAGTACCTACTGCTTGGAGGTTGGTATGAGCTCTTCTCGCTGATGAGTGAGGGGGTCTCTGCCAGCAGATAGAAGGTCAGAGAGATTGCTCCCTCCTCACCAATTTTTCAGTGTGTTGAGCTCCCGCAGGTACATGGTGGCTTTTCCTTGGGTCATAGGACAAAGAGTCCTACACATGTTGCACATTCTCTTCTTCTCGTGCTTGGGAGGAAAAGGACTGTGATAGGCCTGAAAGTTTCATGTAAGTTAATAATAACTTGCTTACCCTCACTTGCTGTCTTATAAGAGCAAATTGCACTAAGCATCCACTTCCCCCAAATACTCTGACTGGGAAATGTCCAAGTAGCTTTGCACTGACAACAGTTAATGTGACTTCAGGGTGAAGGGCTCCTAGGTTGTCCCTCCACTGTTAATTTGTGCTAGACAGTTACCCACACCACAGCCCATGAATTGCCAGCAGACTGTTTTAAGAATAATGCAAATGTTCCTCTACCCACAGAACAGCAGCTCTCCCTGGCTATTGCTGTTAGCAAGAGACACGGCTTTTCTGAATTCTTGGGCTCCTTCCGCATGAATCAGCAAGGCGTGAGTCAGGCACACGTCTTCTATGATTGTTTCCCTGCAGAGATCGTGAAGGAAACACAGGCGAACCGAAATCCTAGCGCTTGTAAGAAAATAGCATTTCTGATTTCCATTTGAAGAACAGAATTTCCATGATGACAAAGAGCAGTCTCCAACTTCTTGATGAGTTGATATAGTCTAGCAGGATAGCAGGGTTAGAAATACAGAGGGTATGCCTACATTAGCAATTTTATTCTGAGTCATTGCTGCCTCACAGGGCTGTGCTATATATACTTTCTAGCAAGTGCTTCCTGTGGTTCTTCTAAGGGTACAAACCCCTTAGATATGTAGGCAATCCTTATATCCCTAAGCATCCTGGGCTCTCACAGGTCTGAAAGTCAGGTTTTCATTATCTTTCTTGCTCTTTATTATCTTTCTTTGCTTTTCTTCATATGTGAAATGGAGACAAGTCTCATTTATCTCTCACTGTCACTGTGAAAATTTAGCTAATCTTTCTTCAATGCAACAGAGATGTAAATTGCTATATGCAGTAGGTGTTAAGTGTTTTAATGACTCTTCTCTCTTTTTTTTCCAGTTTCTCAGAGTCTTGGCAAGTTTCCCAATTGTCTTAAGAATTTCAGCACAGGGAATTCCTGCCCAGAGCAGCTCATGGGCAGGAGACACACAGCAGCTTTCGGGGTTTTGTTCACATTTTGCAAAAGACTAAGACAATTAATACCTCAAGGTATATCTGTAAAATGGATCCTACCAGTGCTCCAAATCCTCCTTACCAATGTAACACTGCCTCTGACCTGCCTCTGACACTAGCTCCTAGTCTAGCAAAATATTCTTCCAAAAGACGGAGATACCAGGTGGATAGGTAATATTAACTCTGCTCAGGGCATTCAGAAATGTCCCTGTATTTTTCCTCTCTGTGTGACAGTTAAATTCTGCAGAGCACAGTCGCAAATGGATACGGACTTTTGATGATCTGTCTCTTCTTCTAAGCTTCAAGGTCTTGCTGTCCCCCATGGACAACTTGCAAGCTACAAGGGTTAAAGAAGGTAGTATTTTAATCAGGGAGATGTAGCACCCGTCTTGTGCAGTCTCTTCTGGAAGCCTTCCTGACTCTTGACCTCTTGTTTACTGTGACTGACAGAGCAATCATCCTAACTATACACCTTTAGACAAGACACCCAAACATGATGAAAAATATTCCACAGTCAAGATTTATTTGCAGCTCATACTTCTCTGAGGCTGTCACTTTCTGACACAGTGCAAACTGCACATGCAGGCTTTCTCCATCATCCAGTCTTAACCCTAACCCTAATGAGTGCCTTGGACAAGGATGACAGATAAAGAGCAAAGAAAAAGTCTTGGTCAAGACTTTGATCCAGACCAAAAGACTTGGTCTCCTGGCGGCAAACAAATCCCTTGAGCAGCCCCTTTCCTGCCCCATTTCAATGGCACCTTCAGGCTCCCACTCTCAACTCAAACTCCAGTGCCAAAGGTAATTCTACACACAGATCAGTTTTTGGACAAAGCACTCCAGACATAGTCTGTGTGAAAAATATCTCACAGACAAGCTCTCTTGGTACTGAATGCTTCTCTTGGGAAGAAGTCTCTTTTCTGAGCCGCAAGAACTGTATGTCCAGAATACTTTTTTGTTTCTACTCTAATCTTAGTCATTATTATATATGTAGACCAACCTTAGGACAAGGCCACCTAGACATATCTCATAAGATAAATACCTGACAGCCAAGCTGTCTTAGCAGCCCACATCCCCCTTGCATTATTCCTTTCCATTCCCATGACAATTGCCTCTCTGTGATATCTCTATGCTCTCTGTCAATGTAAACCCTAATGATAAACCTAATGATAACTGAAGATGGACTTTAGGACCTACACATTTCCTGAACAAAAATATCTCACAGACAAGCTCTCCTGGCAATTCACACTTCCCCTTCCATCTGCATGCCAACTGCACCTCGAGGATGTTTATCTCTCTCAGCCTCTCTAAACCCTAAATCTTATCCTAACTCTAATGCTAATTGATGACCTTTGTACAAGACATAGCCAAAATGAAAAATGCCTCACAGCCAAGCTCTCTTTGCAGCCCACTGTTCCCTTGGGCAGTTCCCTTCCAGTCTCTCAACAGCTGTACATCCAGGCTTGTTTTGTCTCTCCAGTTTTCCTATGGGCTTGATTTTCTCCTTGACCCCTTTTGTGTTCTCCCCATTGTGCACTGTAGTGATGGCTTTGGGATTTTTTTACTACTAATGTTCATTTTGTTTCCACAAATACAGAGCACAATCCCACAAAAAATACCTGAACAGTCTGTCTACATATCTGAATCTGCATGTAGTGTTTGGTCTTTTGTACCACTGAGGGTCTGGGCAACTTGCCTCAGACTTTCCCTTCCACTCCTGGGAAAGGATGGGCCTATCCTTTCTCAATGCAACTCCATGTGCGTAAACTCACTCTGAACCTGGCTTAGCCCATGAGGGTTCATGGCCTTCCAAGCTTGTTGCTTGAGCTGCTTTGAAAACAGAGGTCATGGAGAAATCAGACAACAGTGAAGCCTTGGACTAGGTGTTTCAAAGTGTCTCATTGCTCAGCTGGGCTCCATGCTCCCACTAGCACAGTCAAACCGCAGTCTTTGTTTGGAACAGCTTATTCTGAAATGATCTAAACCGTGGCTGCATTTATAAACACTTGTTCCCTTGGTTCAAGTCTGTGCATCTGTAGGGATACGATATTATGAAGCGTCCTCCGTGTTTCTGTGACCAGTATCACAATGAGCAGATTTTGGGACTCCTGGCTTCTTACTTTGGCATGATTGCACAAGGTGTGGGAAAGAGTTAAAGAGCCTGAAGCGAGATTACTATTTGTTTAAACATTTGGAAAGAAACACTGACAGAAAATAAAAATAACCAGAAATGTTAATGTTATGAAAATAACCATCGACTGGTGGAGCTGTGTTCTGCAGTCCTCCCAGGATATGCGCCCAGAAAACCTCCCAGTTCAACCTGAAAAAACAGCACCCTCTTGCTTCAGGGCAGAGGGAAGTGAATTAACAAACTCTAAGGATGAACAACAATGGAAAAGGGTCCCTGTTCGGGGTGGCAGGACAACCCTTCCCCGGCCCACCCCACCCCCACCAGTGACCACGTCTAATAGATTTGAGGCCTTGGACCTTGGGGAGCAGTTAGGTGAGGATGCCAGCCAAGGCCCATCTAGGGGGCAGTCTGCAGAGACAGTGTCAGCTCCACGCCCTGGGGCTGCTCCCCGGAAGGAAACAAGGAGCACTCGAAAGAAGCGGCGGGTGATTGTTATAGGTGACTCCCTGCTGCAGGGCACGGAGGCGCCCATCTGCAGACCCGACCCCTT